>LUGF01049228.1:60789-81596 GCA_001625245.1 Calycopis cecrops | reverse complement strand
TTTTTTTTCAATTGTGCCGTGCACCTGCTATTGCTGTGCAGCATCTTTTAAAACTGTTGTTTTTACATAATGATTACTATTTTTTTTATAATGCTATGTTAAAACATTTTCAATGTGACTAGGATTTGGAAGGTAGGTTTAGAGTATATCCCAATAGATAAGCTTAATTAAGGAATGTTGTGTGCCACGGTGCCACCTGTGGAGACTCTTCTCTAACCTCAGGCCGGGGCATTTAGTCTTTGGTCGTCTTGCCACCTTATGAATATATGGGGTAATATACTGGATAAGTATTTGCTGTTTAATATCAAGAACCCTCTCACAAATCATAATTGTCCAGTAGCTGGGACCTTCAGGTGCTTTAGTAATTTTGGCCAGTTATTTTTGACTGACTTATGCAGATGAATAATTTATATTTCGGATGCCCAACGAAATTGGCACGATTCGGCTTGTTTCAAACAATACTGATACTTTAAGGGCCGATTTTTAAATCCTCAGATAAAAGATAACCCTAGGAATAAACTATCTCTGTTTCATTTTTTATTTCGTGTTTAAGTGCGATGAGAATAATTTATTTCTAGGGTTAATTTTTATTTGACGATTGAAAAACCGGCCCTTAATCTATTTCTTGAAATATGCACAACAGGTAAGTACGTCGGTTTGGGATCTTCCCTCCATAGATAATAAATGACCACCACGTTTTGGGTTCAGGAAAGTAAAACGAAACATCGGATAAATATTCTCTTAGGTGAGTCAAGAATCAGTAATAATATATGACCACTCACCAGAAAATGCCGACACAGCCGAGCGAACTGTCCGCAGTCGAACAGCGCGGGCCCGGAGCGCTTGCCCCCGGACCAGTCGCGGCTGAAGGTCACCTGCGACCACACCGCGCCCAGGCTCAGCAGCAGCAGGAACAAGTACAGTCTGAAACAAGATGGGTGGCATTGGCTTCTGCGGAAACATTCTCTGCAGAGGTGCTGTTGGTTCCGAGATTATTAAACCTCCTGAAATTCTCGCTTAACTTTCTAACATTACATATAGATGCAAAAGATGATGATGCAATCATTGTCAGCAGAGCGGGTACAGAGGCCTCCAGCGAGCGCCAGAGGTCGCGGTCACGAGCTGCCTGCATCCAGCGACTCCCCGACATTCACCGGGTTTTATTCCCATCGGAGGGGAAGCCGTTAAACACTTCCCTAGCGGTTATAGGTTCTGTAACCAATGTGGTGGTCTACCCGCTACCTATTATTACTACTATATTATTCTAACCTGACTTAGTCCCGTCTCGCGCGGTTCGGAGAATGGAGAGCATCGCTTCTTCACTTACATGATTGTTCGGATGTCAGTCGACCGGTAAACCGACTGCGCGCTTACACCTGGATACTATAAAAACATTTCTTTTAAACTTTAGTAACTACCTACTATTGTATTGTTATACACTGTCACGCCACACGCATATTATAATTTATAACAACATTAATTTGCTGACGTAGCTGCTTCAATTACACAACATGTACTTGTAAGAATTCCCATGATAATGTCAGCTACAGTACAGTTTCATAGGGTTTCTCCTTGAGAATAAACCAACTTTGTTAATCAAACTTGACGCCGTCACAGCGTCACTTAATTATTATTATAGTGAACTCGTCTAACTAAGACGCACATCTTACTAGTCCTACTAATGTTAGATATGGACTAGACGGTGGACGTAGAGAAAATTGGTCAATCGTAATTAAACATAGCCTATGTTACTTCCTATAAAGCAGATACCTACCTACCTATATAATTCTTTATTCTTTATTATAAGATAACATATAAAAACAATGGTTAAAAAATTGTCGGTCCAGAAGTTTTGAAACCTATTCCATATAACAAACAAACAAATATTTCCTATATACATATATTATACTTGATATACTTATACTATAGTTTGTAGGACAAACACTAGGACAAACAAAACTAAACAGCGGATTTAGATAAATGGCACAATATCTCCCCAAATAACACGCTGGAATAATACCTAAATATAGTTTATTCCCGAAAAATAGGATCTTTGAGATTGTATACCGGTGAAATCGCGGGGCACAACTACTCACGAACAAAATACACATGTCGAAGAACACATCGGCCGAAACACGTCGGTGTTAGGTTTCCTCCCCGGTCGTGCCGGAGCTGGGCAGCAGTGGTATTAGAACTGTACGTTACCTGTAGCTGGCCGCCATGTCTGTCCTGTGTCCAGAGCCTCCCGAGGTGTAATACGGGCACAAAGGCCGGACCCCGTATTTATACACTCGCGGACCTCTCGCCTACATAATTCACAGGACTCTTTCTTTGTAGGTAAACGGCCAAGCGTGAATATTTAACAAATATTTATTATATTATTTATTAAATTTATTTCTTTTGTGGGATGAAGTTGTGTTTATCACGTTTGGTGACTTTGTGAGTCTGTTTTAAAGAACATTAAGCTGGCGTGTGTCTTGTAGCAAATTCTATTTAGGCGCGATTGATTTGATATCATTTTTTTTATTAGGGTCACATAGGTCCAAGTAGATTGCTTCTCAGAGGGAACACATAGTAATTGCTACTTAAGCTTTGTGATTAATCCGGCCCCGAAAGGAGGATTGGATAGAAGAATGTGTAATCGTCCAGTGCTGTGTACGGCTTGGAGCGTCGGCTATCAAATAGTAAATGACAAAAACATCTTGATATATTAACAATAAAGACACAATACCTGGTCAGATCACGAAACTTACTTTTTTTTTTTTGCTTTCAATAAACCGGCGTGAAGTGATAGCCGAGCTGTCTCGTTTCGTGCGGTGTGTAAATAGCCGGTGACCCATGGAGGAGGAGGAAGGGGGCGACGCATCTGTATTATGTATAGCGTTGATAATCATGAAAATGACTCCGATTGCCATACTATAAAATACTTGTTTTTACTGTTCCGTTCATATTGAAGTAGAGAGTAGAGACTAGGGCGTTAGAAGTAACAGTGGAAATACAAAACAGGCTACTTTTTTACAAGCTTTTATTTAGCAATCTGGCCCCGATATTTGTCTGTATGGAGGCTTGCAACTTAAATACAAGAGGTAATAAACCTGTATCAAACAAGCTCCGAAGTGGGAAGGGGAACACATCATTTTTGTACCCATAGAAGGATCGCCATTTTAACTCCACGGTCTCTTAGCGTCCTAGCCCCGGGCCCCGCCAGCGCTTAATCCGGCGATGTATCAAACACTTCCCGGCCAGGACTTCCCTTTGACAAGAACGTTACATGATACACCATAGTGACGTGCAGCGTCTGAGAATGGATTTGTAAGTTGTCATAGGAAGTTTGTATGGAAACTTAGGGATAGGTCTCTCTTAATTTGCCTTGGTTCTAGAAGTTGTTTTTATAAAAGTATAAATACTTATTTATATAATCGACTTGTTCCCTCATAAGTAGTATAAAGGCGTAAGTTTATATTCTAATAGTAATTTTACCCTTTATTTTCATACCTGATTTGTTAGCACACATTTCCTTTTTCGCGATTCAGGACATCACACAAAATATCTATCGTCTATCTGGCAACTCTGACGCCCTACGTGTTGGGCCAAAATAGTACAGTAACTCAAAATAGTGAGAAATGTTACTACTTTATAATATTGGTAAAGAAGAACATCATAGATGTAGGCTATAAGCTATCCATTGCTTTTTTTATAGTTTCAAATTTTGACGATTGAGAACCGCATAAAGGCTATACAGATGCGTTGTCCTCCTTCCTCGTCCCTCATCCAGGGGCCACGCACAGTACGAAACGCGACAGCACAGCAGTCACTTCACGCCTGTCTCGTGTAAGCGAGAGGTACCTCCCCGGTCCTGCCGGCCCAATTTGGTTTGCACGTTGCACTACCTATTTACTAAGCTGTCAGTTGTCACTATGTCGGTGCCACACAATATCGCTAATCGCACTGAACCCTAATATGGAGTGCAGGCTAACCCGCCTTAGGCATACAAATACCTTTGATCGATCTCCTTTGTGGCTGCAATAGTTGTCCACAATAGATGGGAACCGCCAGCTGGCCTCCATTGTGGGCTCGTCGCTAAATCTCCTTGTGGACACTTTGATGGCCGTATATTTAGACGTACTAAGATTCCAACATGTTTCGATACGTGGAATATCGCTGTTTTGTTCCCTTTGAAGCGGTTATATTCAGCAGGGGAGGTGGGAGACAGTGCACCCGCCTACTTTATTTTAGAGAGTACAGTCGCTGAAAAGGAGGAAAATCTAAAAATTACTGCTTTACCTATCCTATTAATATTATAAATGCGAAAGTTTGTATGTTTGTTTGTTTATTTGTTACTCCTTTACGCATAATCTGCTGAACCGATTTTGATGAAATTTGGCACACACATAGAGAGTAACTTGCATTAACACATAGGATAGCTTTTATCTCGAAAAAATGTTCCTATGGGATGCCATTTCTTTTCTATTTTCCACGGGATTAAAATCTACGCGGATGAAACCGCGGGGCGCATACCTACCTACTTAATTGAAAAACAATTCCTAGATTGACATAATCACCTGTAGTATCTATAGGGTTAAGTAAATTTTATCAACAAGCAAATGACATCTACATTAACTATTTAACACAAAAAATTTCATTTTCATAGTTTTTTTTTCAGATTACTCGTTCAATAAACTCAGTGATTTCGCTGGCGACCCACTAGTTTATATTTTGAATATGTACGGCGATCTTTTTATACATTACATTTAATGCCGAACATACCTTCATTTTGATGTTAAAATTATCGACCCGTTCAGAAAACGGAGTGTGCATGAAGACATTTTAGATACATCGATATACGACTAAATTACATGTTGCCATGCAACTAATTAGGTTCCTACTTACGTATAAATCAAGTGATATGACTAAACAGCTGTTGACACCAACAGCCCCCCAGCGCAGTCGGTAAACAACTCGTTATCACTACTGACGTCACAATTATTAATTACAATAATACAATAAACTGTATCGTCACATAACTTACTATCACAAATCACAAGTTTGTACATGTGACAGTAATCCTATGATGTGATAAGACGTGGTGTTTGTTGTTGGCCGAGCCCCCTTGTAGATATGTGTTTCTATTATTCTTTTTATCTATGACGTCACACGAGTGGCAAGACGGCAAAACACAGCTACAGACTACGGGCCTCGATATATCACTGTGAACCCAACCTGGCATAGCTATAAAATAAATAAATAAATAAATAAAAGTTTATTTCAGACTTATGTGATCCATAGTATGTTAGTTACAATTTCTATAATCTAAAGGATGATTTTTAAGAAGTTGCCATCGCGTGACAACAACAACGAGGTAAAGTGGCTCGGCTAGAGAAAGAGGCAGAGGAGTTCTGTCCTTTGACTTTGCCCGAATGATAAACTAACGCTACTGGCCACGGGGCGACGATTTTTGTCGATCTTGAGGCCAAGACCTCAAAGAACAAGAAATGTTATCTTGTATGCAGATGATGATGATGACTGATGAAGTGATGAGTCGGTCGCCCCCTCGGAGACAAGAGCTAGCCATCGTCAATTAAAGGGTAGGCAGCCGTACAAATTCCTCTCCATTCTGTTATTCATATTGTCAACAGTTATTTGTTCACATGTACATCACTCAATATATCGCGAAATAGAGCAACTTTTGAGCAAGGTTTTCACCTAAAGGGGGTTTTATAAAATTACTCATCTATACTATATTTGTACTTAGGAAATAATGGGTCTCTTGTACATGATCTCACACTGTCTACCTTCATGTCCCATTGCAGGACTCGGACCCTCTCTTCCTGTAAGAGTGAGAGAGTAAGAGCAACAGAGAGAGAGAGAGAACATTAGCACAAACCTACAGCTGAGAAAGCAGGCAGTTCTCGACGAGTTTGTTGACTCTACATTCGTATCTAGTTTTCAATCGTTCGTAGACTTATCATTAGTTCTTTTAAGCATGCTACGGGACTCAGGAATAAAAAAGTGTGTACTTCAGACCACACAACTGAAGTAAAACTAAATTATTGTTTTAATACACAAATTCATTACCGTAGTTACCTACAATGACGTAACATGTCATATGATATTTATTTTTTAAATACAAAAAAGTTTCACTTAAATCGAATTTGAATGACAACTTCATTGGCCTCCCCCGATGTGTGATTATTGTAACGCTCGCCAGCTTACTCCCCTAGTCAAGCGCGCGTGTAGTAGTTTTACTTCAATAATAGCATTAAATCAAATCCGGGACTTAAATTCATCTAGAATTGATCTCATACACGGAAACATTGGACATAAATGTGATTCAAATAATATTTCCTATTCCTCGACATGAACTATGAGAGCCGAAGTGTAATCTGGCATTTTATCTAATCTGGTCACACAGGTAGTGGCGCGGTGTATTATTATCAGAGTGTTACAGTGGCGTCTAAATATATCGCTTGTGACATTTGCGAAACTCTTACAATTCATCAATAACGATACACCTCGGTGTTATCGTTTTTGTTGATTGGCATAATTCGAGGCAAACGAACGGTCGAAGACTTTAGGCGATTTATGCAGATCCCCCCTATTTAAACGTACCACAGTATGACAATCGAATATTACTCCGACCAATAAAAAAAAACATCAAATGAATATCGAGAAGTACGTATTATATGTACAGTCACGGTCAATAATATGTAAGGCAAGGTACTAAAGTGTATATTAGTGCTCGTGACTGTACATATAGGTATTTGAAATTACGCAAATGTTGCCTGCAACTTATGCAGATATTTATGGACGTCTGTAGTCAACAAGGAGTATGACTGCTTTGTCCTCCTTAGACTGTAAAGAATAAGCTCCCGATGGCGCTACTACATAACTCAATTTCGATACATATTTTTACAGCACGGATTTCATCACGGACTATCGATCTGTTCAAGAAACGTTTCAAATATCAACAGGACATCCGTCAGTCCTCCTGTGAGCACGCTGTAAAGCATGTGATACGCCAGCGTCGCACTTCCTAACAACTAAATAATCCGCGATAATATCCGTTAAAATTGTAAGTATAAATAAGACAGCGTTAACGCTCCCGGTACCGACCACGTGTTCGTGGCCTGTTTTTGAAGCGTCTATGTACGTTCGCGGTAAAGCTTAATATTACTATTATTAGCAACAAGAAGTAAAGAGTTTGGCGGAGAAAAGAAAAGAATGGTGTTATAAAGACAAGAGCCTGGCGGAGAAAAGAAATGAACGATGAATGTTGCACACAAGAGCCTGGCGCAGGAAAGAAAAGAATGGTACATAAGTGTTACAGAGAAGAGCTTGGCGGAGAAAAGGAAGGAATGGTGAGTGTTGCAGACAAGAGCCTGTCGTAGAAAAGAAAAAAATGGTACATAAATGTTACAGAGAAGAGTTTGGCGGAGGAAAGAAAAGAACGGTGAGTGTTGCAGACAAGAGCTTGGCGTAGAAAAGAAATGATTGGTACCTAAGTGTTACAGAAAGAGTTTGGCGGAGGAAAGAAAAGAACGGTGAGTGTTGCAGACAAGAGCCTGGCGGAGAAAGGGAATAATGGTAAGCAAAACAGAAAAGATAGATACTAGCTCTTATATGAATGATGACCCACGCCAAATCTGGGTTACTCTGCTAGGCCCCTGACCGCCTTTACCAAAGAACCAGTTTTTTTCGTTTTCATTTCATAGGTCACCCGCGTAATACAATTTGTAAACTCTTGTCTCCATTAGTTATGTCATTGCTAAAATCGGTTTCGCGCGCGCTAGCGGTCCGCAGTGACGGGTATGTCTAAATATTTATTATAAATAAGTTTGTGTATAGTAAAGTTCAGTCTCCATTAAGCTTAAGTTGTAGTGAGCCTACTCTGCATTGCGACCGAGAGCGGTTCCGATCGCTGACATGATACCACGACAAAGGATCAGTTATATTGCTGGGTTGCGTGCGGTTTGTTTCCGATGGCCTATTGGTGGTGTTGGCAGAAGACAACACGTCTGTATAACCACTGCGCGAACTAATATTAAGCTCCCTCTGCTCATTGGCCGCTATAAAAAGTATCCCCTCTAAAGGTGTTCGCACATTATATCGACTCGAAGTCGAATCTACTCCAACTCAACTCGACGTGGTATTCAAACGTAAGCTTTACGTTGTGTTTCTGAAGAGTGAATTAGTCAACTTTGTGAGACGAGAGTATACGACGAGCGTACGACGCGTTGGCCACCGGTTTAAAGTTGTAAATTGTTAATAACAATTTACAACTTTAAACACCGTAAAACTAACATTTGAATACGATACATCGAGTGTTCGAAACCGGTTGTATTAAATGTAATTTTAGTTAATAAAAAGTGGAAATAGCATAAACGAGTCCGACTCGCACACCGAGGGTTCCGTAATCCAAAAGTAATGCATGGTTTTCGATTATTGTAACTTTACGCCTGCCGTTTAAGTTGACAAACGTATATAAACGGTTGCTCACACACATTTAGTAGGCAACGAATTACAGTTATAAGTTGATACTGATTTTTCCAATGATCTACATATAATTTACTAGTTTCAGATTTATTCTTATATATGTCTTACTTCTTGCCAAATTTCACAACTGCAGGTCAACGGGAAGTACCCGATAATTTTTTGGTTATCGACAAAGTACGTTTTCATACAAAATTTGTGCATAATTGGCTATAACTTTTTATTGCGTTAACTTAGAAGTGTGATTTTTTCAAGGCATTAAGACGTAACTGACCTCCGTATTTGACAAAATTTCAGCTTAATCCCTTCACGCGTTTTAGAGAAAAAAGTCTTGACAGACGTACAGACAGACGGACAACAAAGCGATCCTATAAGGGTTCCGTTTTTTCTTTTTGAGATACGGAACCCTAAAAAGTATATTATTACTACTAATCGGCGCCGAGTGGGTGTTGAGTCGGAGTTGAGTTGATAGAATGTACGAATACCTTAAACTTCTCTAATTTTTTTTTATGGTATAAGACGGTAAACGAGCAGTAGGAGCCATTTTCATGACTACCGACACCCACAAACATCCGCATAGAGACTATACAGATGCGCTGCCCCCTTTCTCCTCCCAACTCCCCGGGCTACCGGCTACTTACACACCGCACGAAACGCGACAGCACAGCTGTCACTTTACGCCGGTCTCGTGTAAGCGAGAGGTACCTCCCCGGTCGTGCCGGTTCAATTCGACTGCATGCAAGCATGCACAGTGACACTACCTCTTTCTATATATAAATAAAACTTTTGGCATAATACGTGTATTGTCTACACTTTTACAATAATATATTTTCATTGAGAATAAAACTAACATTGCGTAATTTAAATAGTCATAGTTATCTTCTTAAATTAAGTTGTTTTCTAAACGTGCGATGAAGTTGTTTTGATGCAGACAATGGCCACTAGTGTCTACATTAACAATACATACTACACGGACGCCTGTTGGGACCTGGCAAAAATTCCATTCCCCGCTCTCTACCCCCGCACCACCCCCGATGTCGCAATATTATGGCGACATCGGGGGTGGTGCTGGGGTAGAGAGCATTCTTCGCATTCTTGCCAGGTTCCAACTTACGGCGTCCGTGTAGTACCTATATACTATATTCAGAAAAATACGTAACAAGATATAACATAACAAAGAACAAAACTCAATATGCCACTTGAAGTAACTCACGTAGATATTTCAATATTTGAGGAGTAGGAAGTCGGCCACCGCAGCTAGTCTGTGTAAAATGAAAGTTGTTTTGTTTGTCCGAGGTTAACGTGGAAATTATTGAACCGACCAGCGGAGTGACTGGAGCGGAATGGCGGGTAGATACGGGATATTCATGTCATTAGTCAACAGTCTCGGTGACGGTTTAAGTCTAGTAGTAGTGATGCGACTCGAGTAATAATTTGCGACTCGAGTCACTCGAGTAAGATTGTTCCCTCACTCGTTATACTCGAGTGCAAGTTCACTCGAGTAGGATTTTTTTTCACTAGAGTACGAATTAAGACAAACTGACTCGAACGACTCGAGTGAAAACATGACTCGAGTCGCATATCTATCTAGTAGTGGCTGGTCTTAGTAGCTCAAATTGTTGCCCCACATCTTGAGAGGCGAGGGAGGTTGCTCTTTGTATCTGCTCTTATAAGAAGAGGGAATTACTGATAAGGAGGAGGTGCTTTAGAGGACGGGACAAGGGGCGTGGATGGGAACCACTGACTCCAAATTCGTGGGGTTGTTCAGTGGTGTTAAACAAACCCTCAGTGGATGTGGTGTCGGTTCCTAAGACTATTCAAGATATCCTTACAGCTTGGACGGACATACACGGACCACCAGCTGTAGTACTGACAGGGGTCAACTAAATAATTCAGAATAAAATCAGAATAGTCGAAAGTGATTTATATTTCCCTCTCCAGATGAAGGAGAACTTAAACATAATGAATCATTCTTCGCTCGTTGCAGATTGCTTTAGATATTTTCATGTTGGTCATCTGTTATACGTCGTGAGTCATGGTGAGTAAGATGTTACTGATGTCTTTATAGTTCTATATAGTTCAACCCCTGCCTGCCTTCAGCAGCTAGAATCGGAGGGTCCCAGATCCGCAATCAACAGGATGCCTTCAGCAACACGCTGGCCTCGGTGAAAAGGTCAGACTTCTCTCCGAACAGTCCTTAGTACAACGTTGGAACCGTATTTTAGGGACATCCTGACCCCTGGCCCAAGTACTCAAAGGATTACATTAACAATTTGTCTGAATCGGACCCACCAGTCGCCCCAATCCACGCCGCCGTCGGCTGATCGGGACGGGTGGAGGACCCCTCAGCGGTCAGCTGCTTATAGTTTGGCCCCTCACCCCAAACCTGTCCTGTACGGGTAGCCCTGTCCGGCATAGCCTTGGGGATCAAGAGGCACGCAAGCCCCCTAAACAAGAACTGGTGTCAGCATCTTCGGGGGAGAAATATCTTCGGCTATTGTCATTGGACATAGTATAGATAATAATGTCAATCACAGACCATTCTGGCGGCCAGTGCGGCTGTCGCCCCACGGTGTGGGACGGAGGATAGGTGCTGTCCACAACCGTCGGTATGCGTCTTAGCCCATCTGCGGAAAAGCGAGGGTTCTGTAGTTACCTACAGCTCAGAGGCGCACGAGTGCCACACCTAGATCGATCAACTGGTTAGGATTTATATGTGAGTAAGAGTAGCATGAATTGCGGCGGCACGATCGGGGAAGTACTACCTACTACACGGACGCGGTATGTTGGGTGCTGGCAAGAATGCGAAGAATGCTGTCTACCCCCAAACTTCCCCCCTAATATGGCGACATCGGGCTTGGTACGGAGGTAGAGAGTGAGGAATGGAATTTTTGTCAGGTCCCAACTTACCGCGTCCGTTGTTATACCTGTTTATTTCTTCGAGGTATGTTCACTAAAAGTGCTCGCTATGTAGTCGCGTTTCGTCATGTGAGTAGTTAGTGGTCAGTCAGGGGGAGGGGCGGAAGAGGGGCAACGCTGCGTATGTATGTTAATGAGCGTTGGTAGTGACCAAATGGATCTTTCATCCCCTATGCTATAAAAGAAATGGAACTGTACGTCCTTTAAAAAAACTCTGTAAATCGAACCCCGAGCTCGCCGCTGCGCCACAACATCTCTCAATTAAGTAAAACCCTCCAAGTTTCCCCGACGAGTGCGTGGACGTAGTCGCTCCGCGGCCACGGACAGACAGCCACGCGCGCGGCAACCAGAGCGCAGCCGGCGGCGCGGACTAGTGCATCCGTGACTTACTAGGTTAGTGGCACCCGTTTTTTGCATATCTATCAATTCATGGGGCAGTGCTCATGTTATAGGTACTTTCCCGATACTCTTTCTGAGAAAGGTATATCTATAATTTATATCTTGTTCCGGTATAGCGATTTTGTTTTTCCACGTCAAATTTGCACGTAAGTGCTATCTATCCACGCCGGTGTTACGTATCTGTGGACACGCCCCCGGTGGTGCTGGAGTTAATATCGTAAGAGGTAGTGCCACGCTGCATGCGTGCGTGGAGGGGAATTGGGCCGGCACGAATTCTCGCTTACACGATGCCGGTGTAAAGTGACAGTTGAGCTGTCGCGTTTCGTGCGGCGTGTAAGTAGCCGGTGGCCCATAGAGGGGGCAAGGAGAGCGACGCATCTGTATAACCTCTATGCGAATTTCAACGGGCGACGGTAGTTATGAAAATAGCTCCGACTGCTCGTTTGCGCCCTTATTAAAAAGTAATGACGATGTATTGTGTCCTGATAACGTCTTATAAATCGACGAACGCCGGCTGTGCGCACAAATAAAGCATAGCTCATTGCCATTCCCCGCCGGTCGTCCAAGTCGTGGAATAAAAAATTGAGACACGCTCGCCCTAACGAATGCAAACGAATTGTTTCAAATTAACACCGTTGTGATAAATATTAGTGCTAATTCAGTGATAATAATTCAATTCAATTGACAAACATTTTTCGTCATGTTATTATTATCACTTAAAATTATCGTTCGAAAACCGAATTTACCGAATGTACCTCCTGTCGTGGTCCAGTGATAAGCTTGTTCAACCACAGACGTTGGAGGTCCTAGGTTCGAATCCGGTGCAAACCAAAGTGTTATTTGAATTTTTCAATTTGTAATAACAGTCCCGAGTCAGGAAGTTGGTGGTGTTACACCCCCGTGCCTCGGAGAGCACGTTCAGCCGTCGCGTTGGTCCTTACTCTTGAGTCTGGTTTCTCTCCGGTCTTGTTGGACTACTGTCCGAACGGATTATGAGGTTAAGAGAACCGAGAGTGCACTTGTGTCAGCGCTGAGCGCGCACACTCGTGCACTATCCTGCGCAAATAGCTGATATTCGGCTAGGATAACATTATTATTAACATTATTATTACTAAGTAAACTTTAAAATAAAACCAGCAGATGATTCTTTTGTAGACTCCACGTCCACAACCATCCGCATGGTTGTCGTGCTTAAGTATCACCTTCCTCCCCTCTTTCCCCTTCAACAGGCCACCGGAAACACCCAAAACGCCCGAAACGCGACTCTCACTCGGTATCTTGTGAGTGACACCTGCCATAAGCCGACGAGAAGTTACGATGCGGGCGAGGGCCCCGCCTGTTGACAGGCCCCGCGCGGACGTCACAGCGGGGACTATAAATAGGTGCACAACAGATACAGTCCGTATCGAAGATTTAATACACAAACCACTGACCTCGACGCATATGGACTGCGTGATGTACGCCGCCATTGACGAGATTTGAACGTACATAATGCTATTGAACGCCAATAGAACTAATGTATAGCCTTCCGACCGTCTTGTAAAGAGAGGCCGTGGCTTCAGAACCTCTCCAGCAGCGAAAGATTCATCTCTCGTGCCGCTGTTAAATTTGGACTCATGCCCACTTAGAACCCAATTCTAAGGTACCTCTATGAAGATTGTCCCATTCGTATCCTCACCTCCAACTCTCCGATTAGGAGGATTTCTCCTGGGGAGAGCTGTGTCGTCTCTGCTCTGTACCGCAGACGAATTCGCTCCATGCGGCACCAATATGGCGGAAAATATTTCAGCCAGCCGCGCCAGCTTTGCTGCAGTTTCTTCCCAAAATGTGACGAGAGAGATGACACCTACACCAGAGTTGGCTCCGTATAGACTAAAAGGAAATACAGTAGAAGGTATGACGGTATCCAGCGACCCCGTCACCACACCGCCTCCTCTGGTTCTCCACTCATCAGGTGTAATCGCAGGCGCAATTACTGTCGACCGTGGTGCGGTAATAGGTGCGATGTAGGGCGGTGGCGGTGTGCCAGCACTCTCGCAAGGGCCTGTCCCGCCTTGTCCAGCAGCACTACCGGCCTTGGTCTGCCTTTGGTAATATTCATAACCGGACATGCTCTCAGTAACTACTTTAACTGTATGCATAGGTCAAACAGATCCCGAAACTTCTCGCGAACATAAGAATTTTCTCGCGCACCTCGCCCGGACCATTATTATTAGTCTTCAAAACTGTAATTTACTGCCTCTATTGCGGCATCGTTGCCTGGTGGCGTAGCCTTACCTTACGGATCAGTACCTCTATTACGAGTTTTTGTCACAAGCACATGTGACTTAACTACTGTAGTTAACGTGTAAACGCAACAAGCGTAGTAAACTATACCATCCATATTATGAGTAATATTATACTTTACTATACCCTCTATCGAGTACTCGACAGGGACTATAGTTTTTGCTACAATAAGTCTATCTCTTTCTTTCTCATGATAAAAAATAAGGACCACACTAAAACTGTTTGGAATGAAGTTGTTAAGAGTGAAGCTCAAATAAACCGACGAACATGCGAAGTAGATTATTGCGGTATACTCGTGCGGAATTAGAATACGTCTTAAACTCGGTGCGTTAACACGCCAGCGTAACACAAATATCAAATTGTCACAAGTTTCATGTTCGTTTGTAAACAATAATTTTGTTTATAACCATATTTATAATGGTGGCAGAATGTAAGGCCTCCGTCACTTCTTTTATATAATTGCTCATAGCTGCTTGCGAGAAGAGATTTGCCTCTCCAGCTACACTACACGTTGATCTCCATGTGCATAAAATAAAAGAACACTCACTGATAAAATTTATTTAATTCAAAATAATTATCGCACCTCTGACGAAAAACAAGTATTAAACTTTAACACAATGAAATAATATGAAGAAGAACGGTTTGTTGTTTTTGATATAGTTAATAAACAATACAAAATAAATTACTTTGGCTTCAAGGGTGACTCTTTCCGTGGAACTTAATGCTGTATGTATTTTTAACATATTATACATATTTTTAACATATTAGACATATTTCTTTTTTATTAATACGAAAACTATTATGAAAACGTGACATCTCACTTGATTAAAACACCGTGAGTTACTTAACTATTGTAGTTATCGTAATTGTCGATAGCGACTGTCAAAAGTGAGACTCGTAATACCGTTTTGTATGAAAACTTACTTCCCGTAGTGTAGTTTACTATAACTATGACTACTATAGTAAAGTAAGAACGACTCGTAATACTAAATTAAGTTAAGTATAGTAACCGCCAGGGGCGCTGCTACAGTTTCCATACATTCAATTTACTATAGTCGTTAGCGAGTATAGTTTTGTAAACTCGTAATAGGGGTACAGGCTTCGATCTAGCAGCGAAGTAGGTTCGCACGCAGCAGCATTTGACATTTCATCGTTACTCTTGTCATCGTTATATTGCGGAAAGAACTATATAGACAGTTGAAAAGTGCTGATGTCTCTCAGTGGTGGGGGTAAGCATCAAATGATTTATATTCTTACATAATATATATGCTCATATCAGCTATCCATATATTATTGAAGTCAGATACCAACAGAGGTTCATATAAATAGTTGTACAGTAACGAAATGCCCCGCTCCCTTACATCATCTCCTGATAAGACGGGGTTCCTCGCAGAGAAACATCGGGGTTATCATCACAATAGCAACTTCGTTTTAGAGTCATTTTTATTGTATACTAGCTGTACCCTGCGTGCGTTGCCACGCGTGGCGCCAACTGTCGAAAATTGGTCGTACCAACTCAGAAACCTTTTTGGGCTCATGCACAACAACTTTGCTAATGATCATCACATGATCAAATGTATAGTTTACGATTATATAAAGAACATACAGAGAAACATTCATTTTTATACAAGGTTGATACAAGCGAGAGGCATTAAATGAAACCACATATTTAGTGTATTATTTTCATTTTACAAAACATAAATCAGATCAATCGGAGCAATAAATTAGCCACAGGATTTTTTTAAGTTTTTTCTCTGCTGATCGCCGACTACGATCGGCCGGGGTCATTCACCCCGTACGAGGTTGCCGTTCGCTGTACGAGACTTTACAAAGCATGTTTATGTTTTTTCACCCTTTAACTTGTTTGAAAAAGTGTTTTCGTATACTTATAAACTTATTTTTAATAGTTTCGGATTAACTATAGGCACTTATAGTATATGTTGTTTTTCGCTTGTATCAACCTTGCATATAAAGAAGAGAAAACAACCAGTCGGAACCGGCTACCGACGCCCGTGGTATGGCCCATGGACATCTGCAGATGAAATCATCAAAGAGTGTAAATACCCTCCTTTCCTCCCGTCTTCCAATGGGCCAACAGTTACTCTCCTGCACAAAACGTGGCAGCGCAGCTGTGAGCTGCTGCTTTACAGCGGTGTCGTGTTATCCAGAGGACCCCCCGTCGTGTTGCCCTACAATCTCTTTTACTAATATAAATCCACGAACGAGGAATAGATAAATATTAGATGGACAGGTTTTAGAAACGTGATCCTTTTCTTTTTCGTTGCCTGCCTTGTCTACTTAAGTACATAAGGCAGGCAACGTAAAAGCCTTTTTAAGGTATTCTTAAGACCTGTATTAAGATCGCACGGAATTGTTCTGCCATCCGACAGCCTTTGCTCTTCCTCAACATGTAACTCACAAATAATATGCTGCTGCTCTCTCTAAAAATTTGAACTCTGTAAATAAGCTGTAAATAAGCGTAAAAGAAATTTTGTTGTTAGAAACTCCGTCTAATTGCTTCGCCTCTTGGTAATTTTATTTTCCGTTTGTTGATTTTCGGATTAATTATAAATTTAGTATTTGTTTCGTGAACCGTTTGAAAGGTTATATAAATAAGACCCTTTATCAATGTTACGGCATTTTACTTAAATAAGTTAAAATTTTAGGGTCACCCGTAGATAGGTAAGTAAGTGGGCTGTTGTCATCAATCATGTTGATAGCCGTCGCTTCACGTCAGTGATATGTTAGAGATACTTACAAATTAGGTACTATACAATGCAACAACGGCGCTACTTTAAAAATTATCTTTTCGTCTTGGCTCGCCATAGTTCGATTCACCGTCGTTTTTGTCTTCTGTGTAGCCAGGATCGCCATCGACCACCACTTGCGACCATTTGATATAATAATTGTAGTGAGCCCGATGAAAGAAAGAAAGAAAAATTTCTTCTCATATTACTTGCTATACAATGTACTATTTGCTAGGTTAGAGTTTTGTAGGAAATTGTGATACGACTAAAGTCCACTCTAGTGTTTAGTGTGCCAAATGCGTTTGGTACCGAGATGTGTGTGTATAGTGCTCAGTGGGAATGTATGTGCATTGTTTTGGTCGGATTTGACCATCTTATAGTGTAATATTCCGGAGATAAAGGAAAACTGTGGGATGTAAACACACAGCACGGCCGACGGTGAGCAGACTCTTACAATATTCCAGAAGAAAATTAGTCGTTTTACAAAAAAAAAATGGCGCAGAATGAGGAACCAACAAGTGCCCTGTGATTATGAAACGATAAAAAACTTATGCACGCAAGTAAGAAGTTAAATTTTTTTGTCTTAACAAAAATATATCAAATTTTTACGATAGTAAACTTCTTTTTTCTGAGTTTTTGTGACTTTGGTTTCGGTGCGTGCTAAGTAAAATTCACTTTCATAATTTGTAATTCAAATAATACCAAAAGAAGTATTTTAAAGACAAGAAGCAGTCTGAACTCTGAGCCCTTTTGAACCTATCTACCGACTTGTCTCCTGTACTGCGTGAGCAAGAGCAAGGTATCTTTTTTATAGTATAAAAGGGCAAACGAGCAGTCAGACGGAGCCAATTACATGAATCACGCTCATAGACGTCCGCATATCAGCAGATGCGTTGCCCTTGTCCCACCTCCACGGACAACCGGATACTTACTCACGACACGAAACGTCACAGCTGTCACTTACGCCCGCATCGTGTAAGCGAGAGGTACCTCTCCGGTCGTGCCGGCTTATGGAGACCGCACACTTATCAACTCGGAAGGGATCGTAAACGCCTCGCCTAGAAAAGCGAAGACGATACGATTACGTTACGTTTGCCATTAGTGTGCGTTGCAGTAAAGTTTCATACAAAGAATACTGACCGGCTCGAGGTGATACGGTTACGATCCATTTCCGAGTCAATAAGTGTGCTGCGATCACTAATTCGGCTTTACGAATGCATGCAACGTGTCACTGCCTCTTACTACCATTTACTATGGAAAATTTTGATATAAACACCAAGGTCAAGTTATTTGAGAAAGATTTCATCATTAATTCCTCCAATAGGTAGGCCTAGTCATGATCGTTGATCTATATAATTTCAGCTCATACGATCTGAAATTTCATCGTGGGAGGGAATGTTGTAGTGCTTAGCATTACGATAGCATAGGAATATAGAATATAATTACTTTTTGTATTATAGAAACTATTTGAACGAACAAGCAATGAAACCCACACAATGGATATGTTTTTTTAATATAAAAAAAAACATATCTGTTTAGAATTCGGACAAAAGAACGAATTTGAATTTTGTCTTTCCTTGACAATGTAAGATTTTCATTCTTCTGAGAGGCACCTCCAAGTGCAAGGAAGATATATAATAAAGTCAGCATGAAAGTCTAAATTAGGATTACTTTAAATAATAATATGTTATAATTATAGGGGACGATAAATAAACATATAAATATCCAAGTAATCACATATTTCAGCCATATTGGCACAGCTATTACCTAGGTAGTGATAATTGAGGAATATAAGTGACGCCGCACTGAAGTACGCCCCCGTAACGAATCAACTAGTGCAAACGTTACATTACCTATCTACTAAATTACCTTTATACCTCAGCAACAAAAGCCCCACCTCTTACGTAGACAGTTATAAATAAGATCACTGCGCACATCGACTGCGACATCTCGACGATCTCGTACTGAGTGTCAGGTGCAACAGATTTAGACCTAGGTCTATTTACGATGCCTAAACCTAAGTATCTACTACATGTACTAAGCTGTTATAAGGGCTATGTTTAATGAAAAGCTGGGATAAAATTAAATACGTTTGTTGTATAGAGGGACAAGCAAGAAGTCGAAGCCATTTTTACGACTACCGACGCCCATAGACATCCGCATACTTGTTATACAGATGCGATGCCTTCCTCCTCTCTCCACGGGCCACCGGCTACTTGCACACCGCACGAAACGAAGCATCCATAAATCACACGCGACCTATCTCAAATACGATTTATGTATTCAAATCAAGATAAATCTGTTTGTGACAAGTTTAAGAGATTGCGATAACACATCAATTCGCTCGAGTGTAGTTTTCCAATCAGTCCCCCGCGCGTTGACCTTCTGGAGAGCACAGCATCTATAGACAACCGGACAGAGCACAGCATCTACAGACAACCGGACAGAGCACAGCATCTACAGACAACCGGACAGTGCACAGTATCTACAGACAACCGAACAGTGCACAGCATCTACAGACAACCGGACAAAAGTGGACAATAGGATACGACTCGTTAAGGATATCTGAAGATCGGTGTGTACTTATACTTTTTATATTATACTTGTTTGACTTCTGAATATATGCATTGCATAATACCATTATCAAACCTTGTCCGTCCACTGGTCAACTTTTTTTTAACCCGACGAAAATATTTTTAAAGCGTAGGTATTTAGTATAATATTACTATTACTAGCTGCGCTCCGCGTTTTCACCCGCGTAAGTTTCGATCCCGTGCAAATATCGAGATGAAAAATAGATGGCCGATTCTCAGACATACCTGATATGTACATAAAATTTCAAGAAAATCGGTCGAGTCGTGCCGGAGGAGTGTGGTAACTAACATTGTGACTGGAGATTTTTTATACATATAGAGATCTAGACAACTACTGAGAACGGAAGGTTCTCGAGTGTGGACCCCGGCCTCCTACCTGAAAGCGTAGTGTTGGATGTCCTACCCGGTGCACTGACGAGCTGGTCAAAGATGAAGGGTATTGCGGGACCAAGCAGCTTGTGACCGAGACCCGTGGCGTTCTCTGGGGGGGGCTATGTCCAGCAGTGGTGGACATCTAGTGGCTTATGATGATGGTGTAGATGTTTATGCTCCCTGACACAGCCGAATCTGCTTAACGGATTTTCTCATGAGGTTACTTGCTCGGATTATATTGCGCCATGTAGCGAGGGGTGGGCCTTTTCGCACTTTATGGGCAATTCGGCGCCTCCAGCCGTTTATTTGTTGACGCCTCCTGGCCTTTCTGGATTTCCTAGACCGGGGTCTCGTGGTGCTGCCACTGCTGTACTCTCCAGGAGCTGCTGCTCTCTCTTCTTCTAGGCACACAGAGGACTGTCCGTGGTACCTATAGCAGACGCTTGTTGTAGTGGCCGTGTCCAGCTATGGCGCCTATAATTAGGGGTAGATTAGGTCGTAGGTATTTGTTATTAGGTCCGGTCGTTACTGTTGTCAGTTGTCCCGAGAGGGTTGCCGTTAGACGTTGTTCTTGACGGTGACATGAGGGATGTCTGTCCCGACAACGCGAGGTTCACTGTAATCAGTTAATCAATCAATGTGCGGTGTGTAAGTAGCCGGTGGCCCATGGAGGCGGGAGGAGAAAAGTGGGCAGCGCATCTGTATAGCCTGTATGCGTTGACCATGGACGTAGGTAGTCATTAAAATAACTCCGACTGCTTGTTTGCCCCCCTATACCATAAAAAACTGTCCGGATCGAGCAGTCACCATCATCAACATGCTGCCACACCCCGCTGTGCATATAGAGTTGTGTCAAATAGAAAAATCGGACAGACAGGTTACAACATAACATAGATTTTTAGGTAGGTACCTATTCCGTGAGGAGGCTGGGGTGAAGATTTTTTTTATGGTATAGGGAGGGCAAACGAGCAAGCGGAGCCATTTTCATGACTACCGACGC
>LUGF01049228.1:45058-59275 GCA_001625245.1 Calycopis cecrops | reverse complement strand
GCTCATATGTATAGCCTGTATATGGTTGTCCATGGGCGTCGGTAGAGCACGAAAATGACTCCGACTGCTTGTTTGCCCCCCTATACCATAAAAAAATGCCCAGCACTCGATATCACCTTTTTTTTATTTTTTTTATGATATAGGAGGGCAAACGAGCAATCGAAGCCATTTTCATGACTACCGACGCCCACAAAAATCCGCATTGAGGCTATACAGATGCACTGTCCTCTTTCTCCTCCCACCTCCATGGGCCACCGGCTACTTGCACCGCACGAAACGCAACAGCACAGCTGTCACTTTACGCCGGTCTCGTGTAAGCGAGAGGCATCTCCCCGGACGTGCCAAATTGCAAACATGCAGTGTGGCGCTACCTTTTGTTGTTGTTGTTGTTTATTTTTCGGTATGGAATGTAGCCGGGGGCACAGCTGAGGGCCACAAGCTGCAGTGCTGTTTTCTATTTATTATATTATATTACTCTCAACCCTTTGTTTAATTTCTCGTGTCTATATATAGACCCGTAATAAATAATGTCATATTGGAACAGATAACAAAATTAATGTTACCACGTAATATTTATAAGAGTTTGCACATAGCACCACCGCGCATGACAAATTGGGAAGCGACGCGCCGTGTGGAAAAAGGAGGTAAAAACAACTACAGTTCTGAGATTAGATAACAACATCTTTCGTATTTGTAAACATTTATCAAGAACAGGAAGATGAATGCTAACCGACTTGTGAGATAAGGTGGCATGGTTTTATTTTCACTGCCAGTTGGTTTGTAACATTGACATTGATTTTGGTTTTTAGGGTTTCATACCTTAGAAGTAAAAATGAAACATTTTGAGAAACACTGCTTTGTTTTTTCCTTAGTCAAGAAAACATAAAGTTACATATACATGCGAGAATCATGAGATTTTTCAACAAGTGATGTACAATTTAAATAAAGGAAAAGTGAGTTTGTAAAAAATCCAATAAAAAATCATTAATAGAGTCTGTCAACTTTTACAAACTCCTACGTCCAGTTGATTTAGAACCAAATCCATGTACGGAACCCTTGGTGCGTGAACTGGGTTCGCACTTGATCGGTTTTAATATATTCATCTGAGCACCTAGGTATACACATCACTGCTGTTGTGCCTGTAGGGTCCACAGGATGTCCAAATTTCAATTGATATTCAAAAAGTCAAAAATTTCTTAAGTCTAGTTGACACTTAAATAACCGGTGGCCATGCAGTAATTTCGTAATATAATTAATCGAACTGCTCAGGACATCATGCATATAGTAAAATAACTTATCATTTTCCTAAGTTCCACTAATTTGAATGAAGTAACGTAAAGTACGTAAGTAGCTCTACCAATTGCGGCAGGTTTAGTTTAGTCAGTTACATCGGCGCATGACGCTTGGGCATGAAGAGGCCGACGCTGACGAAACTGCTCGCAATAATATAGGGAAAACGAAAGGAAATTACTCCAACACAATTCAATTTTATGAAATTGGGAACAGGACAAAAAGGAACAATTCATTAAACATTAGATGCTACTAGAAAATTTTATAAAATTAGCGATAGGTGAATATGTACAAGAAAGCAGCTAATCTTTTCTTATTAATATTATAAATGCGAAAGTTTGTATCTTTGTTTGTTTGTTTGTTACTCCTTTTCGCTAAAACTGCTGAACCGATTTTCATGAAATTTGGCACACATATAAAGAGTAACATAGATTAACACTTACTTAATTGATGTCTGTGTATCGTGTATTATCTTTTTGTTTTAAGTGATGTAACCATTGTATGTTACCCTTATAAACAAAAAAAATAAAAAATAAAGTTTTTATCCCGAAAAAAAATTCCTATGGGGTGCCATGAGATGATTTTCCACGGGATCGAAATTTGCGCGGGTGAAACCGCGGGGCGCAGCTAGTATTAAAATAAAACAGAAGATTTTCTAATTCAACCGGGTCGGAAGAAGGCTTTTGAAAAGCAACAGGAAACTGAAATCTTCATAAAGATTTCTGTTTCCTGCTACAATCAAAAGGTTTTTGAATTTTAGCTTCTCTTTAGTTTTGCAAGTGACACTGAATACAATAAGAAGGTGTATCTGTGTTTTATGTTTATTCAATTTAGTGTTAGGTTTTCATGACGAGCAATGAGTGAATGGAAATTTTGCCAGGTCCCAACTTAGGCGTCCGTGTAGGTTGAAGTTTATGATAGCGATGTTAAAATCTGCAAGAATCGAATTATGTGCATCATGCCTAATCAGGTCATCGTTATTACGTCATCATCATCGTCATGCTGAGGCAGGCTTCACCGCTGTTTACTTACTAAGCTACGATCCCCTTAAACGACGCGTAAAATGTAATTTTATCATAACAGGGCACAATCGAGGCTACAAGTACACAGCGTCATAAAAGTCAAAACAACTATTCGCTATAAATATTTGCTCTTCTTTACGTCGAATACATTATCTCAAATGCGTCTATAGATGTCATTAGAGAGTAGTTGTATTAAAATAAGTTTAGCCGAGTTGCGTCTAGGTTATTTGTGATTTACTGGGCTTGTCGTGTAGTGTAATAAGTGTATGGTAAGTGGTCTGTTTATATGACGCATGTAATGACAAGTTTAAAAATTGTTATCTTGAAGCAAATCTGCGTTTGAAATTAGATTTTGTCCGTACGTCATTTGTTTTTGCATCGGAGAAGACATAACAAATTGTGACTTATATTTTTGTGCTGGCACTACAGATGACGCATTAAGCACTAAGTACTTAGATGTTATTAAAACGGTAATTCCTAGGTCAAAGTACAAAGATTTAATATCTTTTAGATTATTGTTACCTTCCAAGATTAACTTGATACGCATAGATTAAATTTACGGATGCGAATTGTTTGTGATGTAAATATGAAATACCTATAGGGGTAGCAACTTAACCGACACATTGTTTAATTGTTTTAAATTTAGAAAATAAAAGGACAGAAATATTAATGTAATATAATATTATATAAGGTACCTTGTTGCGAAGCTGTTACCCAAAAAGTGCGCTACTCAGCCGCTAGGTGGCGCTACAGTCTAGACGCAACTACTTACAAGTGATATATTTTTAAAATTTACAAACTTTTTTGTTTCAGATCTGAAAAAGCAAAATGGTGTTCATTTTTACAAGATTGTCAAAAAGGTAAGCGTTTATGTGGTAGGTAACGAAGTGTATAATTTTTAGAACTATTGAAAAAAAGTATGAACCTTCCCTGTTTTTAATAGTAATTAGGGTTCCGTACCCAAAGGGTAAAAACGGGACCCTATTACTGAGGCTCCGATGTCCGTCCGTCTGTCACCAGGCTGTATCTCATGATAGTTAGAAAGTTGAAATTTTCACAGCTGGTGGTGGATGGTATTTCTCTTGCCGCTATAACAACAAATATTAAAAAATTAAATAATATGAATATTTAAGGAAGCCCCCATACAATAAACGTGATTTTTTGCTCGTTTTTGCTCGATGTTGACAACGGCAACAGGTAGACACTTGAAATATTCACAGAATATTAAGTTAGCTCCCGTTTTCGTAGATAATGGTACGGAACCCTTCTTGCGCGATTCCGACTCGCACTTGGCCGGTTTTTTTCCTATTTTTTTAAACACAATAATGGCAAAACGTGTTGTGTGTATGACGCGTAAGAAAAGAGTTCTATTAGATCAAGTATACTTAGTTATTAGGACGTAAACAATATCGAGACCCCTTTTCAAACAGCTAATAACCGTCGAAACCCGCTTCTGTCCAAATCTGTCCCGTTTGGGCGCCGTACAGCGGACTTTTCCACTTATATGTTGACCAGTAGCTGTAGATAACCCTCGCCCTCCAGGGGGGCGGAGGGGGGCGGGGGGGGGCTGTATCTGGGAGGCACGGCCGCACGCCCACTATTGCATCATACTGTTATCAAGAAACAACTTACGAAATGTGTAGCGCAAGAACTTTTAGTAACTACCTACTTATTACATTCTACTAAATGCCTAGATTAATGTAGGTACAAGGTACTCTAGGTACTGTATATATCTAGGTAATCAGCAGGTTATAGCCATGTCAAACAGAGAAACTTTCGAGGACAATAAGATTCTTTTTTTAGGAAAAAAGAAGACATTTTTTGAGATAAAACATATTTTGTTATTTCTGATTGTGCTCTATAACTTTGCCATATTCAACCTAATCCGTTTAGAAGAGTTTGCGTGAAAGTATAACAAACGCATGTACCTACAAACTTTTCCGGGGGAAAAGGAGAATGTGCAAAACCAAAAAATATACACTATAAAGTCACGGATTTAGCTAGCGCGGCCTGTAGCAAATTATATTCCCTTGTCCCTTGATGATTTTCATTTTAACAATAGAGACAGAGCGAATAGAGTGAGAGATCAATAGATTATTTTGATTTTATCAATAGTCACATAGGGAGCTAAAGACTCTCTAGTTTCTCACTATTTCTCAAAGTGGACGATAACGCCCCCTAATGAGCGCAGGAGGCCTAGATATGGGTAGTAGTAAGGAGTTAAGAAAACGACAAATATGTTGTTAGTTTTAATTTAGTGACAAAAATGGGGTCACTACAAAATGATTTGACTGTCAAAGTGTTGGGCGAAATAAATTTGAGAACCTCTGGTGTAGAGTCTGACGGCCCTAAAGGGGTCGGCTACGTAATCCTGGGTCCCCCAGCAATTGAAAGTTTTGCTACGTTGTTACTCCGGCACTGACAGTAGCAGCATTTTTTTAAATGAACCGTCGCATGCGTATTAATTATCGTTTGAAAACTGCTCGTGTTTTCCTGCAGAACGTTTTGTTTTTACAATAATTACTTCTCGCACCGCAAAAGCCCGGGATCGTGACACGTCGTGATGTTGCAACAGATAAGACATGTTGACACACAGTTATTATCGTGAACTGTACAATTGTTGTCAACCCGGGTACAGCTGTCGCCATATAATCGCCCGGATAAGCCAAGCTTTGTCTCTGAGGATTTCACTAGAAACAGCTCAAATTGCTGTCTGATGTCTGGTAGTTCCACTGTTACTGGTGGCGATTTTCTTGACGGACACTGGTGGTAAGAATCCCCAGGCAATATTGGCTTGGGAATTCTTAGCATCACTGTCAGTTTGTCTCTATTTCCTGGCCGATTCTTGAACATGTATTCACCTATCGCTTGTATCATCTATTGTTCAGTTACACATTTATATCATTCGAACAAAGCTGTAGACAGTTTCTATAGAATATAATCTACGACAAGGCAGCGATTATTCTTTTGTTAATTCAGAATATGTGTACCAAATTTAATCCAAATTCGTCCTGTCGTTCTTTTCTGAATAAATAACAAAAATATAAACTTTCGTGTTATAGTAGAATTAAGTATTTGTCCCATGTCCAACAGTGGACTGCACTAGGCTGATGATGATGATGATGATGAAGTATTTGTCAAATAACATGACACCTCGATTGGACGATGTGAGTTGAGCCTCAAGTATCAACTGTGAAATAACAGGAAACCAGAATTACGACAACACATCACGGCAGTTCCTTAGGCGGGTGGGGTGAGGGAACTGTGTCATGTTTTTTTATAGCGTAGGAGGCAAACGAGCAGTTGGGTCACCTGATGTCAAGTGATCACCAACGCCCACAGACATACTTTCCTTTCTTCCTCAACATTCATTGAGTTTGTGAAACTAGAATTTTCCACTAATTAGCAAATAGGTACTTATTTTCTTTATAAGTTGTTAATTTTAATTAGATAATTGTTTCTGTGACCCGTGACCCCTGGTCCGTCTGGACGGTCCCCGATAGCCGGTTCCTTGAACAGATAAATATCAGTACAGGCGCAAAGTCTAAAGTGTGCGTTAATTATTTCCTATCAACAGGCCAATAAAATTACTGCGTTTTAATTTATTATAATTAACTATATTATGGCACATAGCTTACCACTGAAGAAGAGTTATTGCCTGTAAACAAGCAGGCGGTCTTACTATAACAACCTACTAATATTATAAATGCGAAAGTTTGTATGTTTGTTTGTTTGTTAGTTGTTACTCATTCACGCAAAAACAGCTGAACCGATTTTCATGAAATTTGCCACACAGATAGTAACCTGGATTAACACATAGAATAGTTTTTATCCTGAAAAAATGTTCCTATGGGATGCCATGGGATGATTTTTTATTTTCTACGGGATCGAAATTTACACTGGTGGAACCGCGGGGCGCAGCTAGTGTCTTCATATCTATAGAAATATCGATGCATCTTCTCTATAAGGCGCTCCTGAAACGTAATACTAAGGATTTTTTTAAATATAGATGTAACATAGGGAGGGAATCTATTTAGTGACCGCCGACGCCCATTAATATCCGCACGCGCCGAGTTAATTTTTGCTCTACTTCAGGTAAATACCTCTATGAGCCCCCGGTAACATACCGCACAAAACACGACAACAGTGACTTGCGCCGGTGCGGCGTGAGCGTCGTCTCGGCCGCGCCGGGTCAATGCGCTCGCAATGCAGCGCTCACTACCTGTTACGAAATATATAGCGTGACAGTAAGGGGCGTGGCCTCCAAAAAGAGGTCCAACGAGTGACAATATCGTAAATATTTCCACTTCATCAGAACTCGTTTTGCCACATTTGGTTCAAGTTTTCATCACCAAACTCGTACCTAAAGGTTACATCGAAATGTGTTCAGACGGGCCGTGTATAAATAGAACTGTTTCTAGCAGAGGCGGACGTATGATATTATAGCTGTGCCCCGCGGATTCACCCGCGTAAATCATCCCATGGCATCCCGTAGGAACATTTTTTCGGGATAAAAACTATCCTATGTGTTAATCCAAGTTACTCTCTATGTGTGTGCCAAATTTCATGAAAATCGGTTCAGCAGTTTTAGCGCGAAGGAGTAACAAACAAACAAACAAACATACAAACTTTCACATTTATAATATTAATAGGATGTTGGTATATTGGTATCCATGCAGATACAATATACCTTAATTTGTATAATGTACAAACCTAAATAAAATTAGTTATCAGTAGCTAAAGCCAATTAGGCCCATTGAGGGGGGGAAGAAAGGGGGAAGGGAGGGGGAGGNNNGGGGTCGCAACGCATCTTTATCTCTATGTCTATGGGCGTCGGTAGTCTTAAAAATGACTCCTACTGCTCGTTTGCCCCCTTATACTATAAAAAACCTAAAGGAGTTTAAGCAAAAGTAAAGTAAAAGTTTAAGTAAGGCCCGGAGGGGTGGAGGGGTGATAGGAGGGCAACGCAACTGCATGACAATAATGCGAATGTCAATAGGCGTCGGTAGTCATCAAAAGTCCGATTGCTCGTTTGCCCCCGTATGTTATATAAAAAAAAAATAAAGTCGGCCAGTCGACTTTGACTTGTTTATAAGTAGGATGACTTAGATAACAAGTAAATGTGACACGTCCAATTAATATAATTAAATGCGACAATTTAGGTACTTACTTTTTTACACGAGCAGTCGGAACTACGAGTATTCTCATGCCCATCCGCATAGAGGCTATACAGATGCGCCCTCCTTCCTCCTTCCACCTTCATGGGCCACCGGCTACTCACACACCACGAGAAACGCGACAGCACAGCACAGCTGTCACTAGACCACAGGTCTCGTGTACTACTTACTTTTTATCCTTAAAAACTATGAATTATTTTTATTGGGATACACTTAATGGGGATGAAAACTGGGGGCACAGTTGATGATGGTGTAACGAGCAGGGGCTCCCTGTGTATAGGGTACCTTCCAGCTGATCACAGGAGATTGGCTTTTGATGATAATAGACCCCCATGACGCCTCGTTAAGGTATAAACATTCTTCTTGGTATCTACATAAATTATACTTTTGCTGAATCCATGCTGATAGTTTTGTCCGTTAGAACCTAGAAATTAATAAATATTCTTACTTCAATAAGAAAAAAAATAGTGGCTTCTTTCCATTCACCTAGACAAATATTGGTACAAAAAGAAGGTTAAAGATGTACAAGATACATGTATTCAATAACTACCTATACCTACCTATATAATGTAAAACAAATAAATAAATACACAGCTAACGAAATTAGCTACGCATATTCAAATAATTTATTAAGGACAGTGCTGTATACAAGTGGTAGAAATTAATAAATATTCAACAAAATGGCGATACTTTAATCCACAGAGATAAAAGTATTTAGTTCGACTTTTTTCACTGTTTTTAATTTTCTCTATCTCCGCATGGATTAGCCATATTTTCTGATGGATGGTCTGGTAGTAGAGAAGCATCGCTAGATGAAAGCATCTTAAGACATTGATGTGTGACGCTCTCTGAGAGAGGCCTATATGATATATCATCATATCCTACATTGTACGTCTAGCTGCTGACGATGTTAAGACGAATATCGTCACAGTTTGTTTATGTCAATAACGATCACTTAGATCTGTTGACGCAGCACATGTCACATGTAACGAGCTGCTCCAATGAATATTAATAGAAGCCATTGTGTCAGGTGAACGGTTGAGTTCCTGATCACATGGCCTTAGGGCAAGTGGTGGCTAGACAAAGAAACAGTCTTGTCGACAAAAAAGTTAAATATGGCTTTTATACTGTGGCTTTGTCATACTATATTTATACTATCTGTTGTCATTGTACTTCTATTTTAGTATAATGTGTAATATATTTAGAGTAGACCAAATTATATCTTTAATAATGTTTAACATTACTTTTTTCTTTATTAACATTAACATTATAAGTTACTAGCTGCGCCCCGCGGTTTCACCCGCGTATCTTTCGATCCCGTGGGAATATCGGGATGAAAAATAGATGTTGGCCGATTCTCAGACCTACTCAATATGCTCACAAAATTTCATGAGAATCGGTCAAGCCGTTTCGGAGGAGTATGGCAACGAAAACTGTGACACGAGAATTTTATATATTAGATAGGTACGTAAGAATGTTATACGCCTATTGTACATTTATCTTAATGTACAAGTAGATATAATTATCGTATAAGCAATTTTGATGTGCAATTAAGACATTTTTATTTATTTACTGTTATTAATGTTTTTAATGGTTTTTATAAATAAGACTAGCCGCGATTTCAATTTTCACACGCGTATAGTTCGATCCTGTGGAAAATAGAAAATCATCCCATGGCACCCCATAGGAACATTTTTTCGGGATAAAAACTATCCTATGTGTAATCCAAGTTACTCTCTATGTGTGTGTCAAATTTCATGCAAATCGGTTCAGCAGTTTTTGCGTGAAGGAGTAACAAACAAAGAAACTTTCGCATATATAATATTAGCTATAGGTAGGGTAGTTACGATTTAGAGCTACGGAAGCCTGGAGTTTGAGTTGAGAACACTAATTGTATTAAGTGATTTACCTAATTACTGTATACTTTGGACTGTTATCAATTATAGCTATCAATATACTAGGAAACAATTATAAAGCAGGTCAGATAACACACAAATTGAACCTTGAAATATAACAGTTCAAAATCAGATCATGCAAAAATCACAGTTGTGTCATCATGTCAAGAGACTTCTTGACACAAAGTTCCTAGTTGAATTGATATTTCAGCACTCTACAGTCTACATAATTAGTTATTTGTCCTTAATTATACCATGGAAGCGGGTCTCCGTCTATAGTGTAGTCACACCTTTAGATTTAAATCGAGTCTTAAATCTCTAAAAAATGCTTGATAAAAACTGTGTCGACTCGCACTGACATAATTATATATTTTGTGCCCGTGATAATTTCATCGGACTAAACATTTCCGAAGACAAGGGTCTCTAACCCCTTTGACTCCTATTTTTTTTATATGGTATAAGGGAGCAAACGAGTAGTTGGCGCCATTTTCATAATTTTTTATTTTGCGTTGATTGCATGAATTTAGGAAGTTTTAAAGTCCTAATATTACAATCTTCCATAGAGGTGGCTGGAGCTTCACGAATTATTGCGGTATTTACAACGTAAGCACATTGAGCGTGCGAGGAAACGAATCTGATAGTTATTAGTTAGTACATTCCAGAGTTTTTGCCAGTGGCGCATTTAGGCTTACTGCCGCCCTAGGCCCGGTCTGATACGGCGCCCTAGGCCCAGGCCTCACGGGCCTGTGCGTAAATCCGGCCCTGGTTTTTGCGACACTTATTAGAAGTAACAAGACATTGTAATAAATGATCTTAATTTAATACACTGTTGTCAGCTAAAAGAAATACCTAATTTATTATAGGGACACACTCTATTACCTATAGGCTATATCGTATAATTAAAACAGAAGTACATAGAAAATAATTTTATAAAAAGAATACTCGTATACAAACATTTGTACAATGTTAAAGTGAGTCGGCACGTGGTCGGTTCAATTTTAATGTAACACTGTAATTTTGTTCTCCCTTAATTTCACTTTCTTCTTACACTTATTAATCTGACTTCTGGCTGACTCCATCACTAAGTTATGTACATAGACATACACCAAAAAATATCAAAATTAGATTGACACCAAAATACGATCTTGTGTAATACCTGGCATATGACTTGAGTTATAATATGATAATGGGTGTACGTTCAAGGAAAAGTCATTATATGTAGTTCGTATTTATTGCTTAATTCACTGTTAACTAATAGGCATCTAATACTTGCTTAATTGGTAGTGTGGGTTAAAGAGTTGGTTGCTGACTCGTGCATCGTTAGACGATCTCACGTCATATGCCAAGCGTCCCTGACGCGGCATTTATGCCCCTATGTCCCCAACTTTCCTTTTCCTACGGACAGATGTCGGTTCTCTCGTATTTCAAAGTGTTCCGAGGAATTGTTCGGCTTAATACCAGCAGCTGAGTCCCATCATAGGACATCGCGTCGTAGCTCAATGTTCCACGCCCACCACCTCGATATTCCTAAATGTATTACTGTGTTTTATCGCGTACAACAGTACTGTGGAACCAGCTGCTTTCGACTTAGGGTACATCAAAAAAAGAGCATTCCTCTTTCTGAAAGGCCGGCATTGCGTCTACAAGACACCTAGTTTTGCGGATGTCTATGGGCGGCGGTAGTCACTAATCACCTGCTTTACTTGCGTTTGCCCTCTATAATATATAAAAAAAAATCTTGGCGTGTAATAAGTATAAATAGGTATAAGTTTTTGCACAAAGATTGAGTTGAGTGAATTGAACCGTGTAAAGACTTGATAGTGTAATTGTTTACATGACAATGAACTGTGTAAATATATCAAATTTGTTATCACTAACCGGCTCATGTCAAACATAGGCCTCCTGAAGGTGCCCTTCTGTGTCGCTCTTTTTGGAGTCAATGTGTGCGTCTTAAAGATTCACTCTCAAAATTTCAAAAGATTCAAAAGTTAGTCCTTAAAGTAAGGCCTGTTATTTTTAACGAAGTACATATTATGTAGGTATATATTTGTTAAAGGCTGAATGATGCAATCATAGTTAAACCCTTAACAGCTTATCGGACAAGGAGAAGCAGTTTTATGCCTGGGTTGTGACTCGCAACTTGTGAGTTTAAAAGTGAGGTTCCTACCACGTCACAATTTTTATATAATAAAAGAATAATTGTTTTTAAAAACCAAAGGAAAGCATACATAACCTTTTTAAAATAATCACTAATAAAATGAAATATTTAGAAATAAAGATGGATAGAGTAAGTGTAATTCTATCCATCTTTATTTCTAAATATTTCATGCTAACTGCATAAAATTTGTCGTGAAATAGGACGCACCTTTTTTCTGTTGACGCAGGGGAATACATTTACGAATGATACCTAGGAGCCCGGGTGGCCCATAGACCATGTCAGGTTCGACACTAAGTGCAATACTGACTAAATCCCTGCCTTGAAGGGTCCCGGATCTACAAGCAACAGGACCCCTCCAGCGACAGAGTGGCCGCTGTGTAAAGGCCACATGGGGGTCATATGGGGCACCTTGTGACATCTCAACCCGTTTCGTGTAATTCATTCAAGTAGTATTATTTTTATTCACCAGCAAGTTGCATAATGTTGTGAAATAATTCGAAAAACCTGTACCGGATTTAATAATAATAATTATACATGAATAATTTTAAGATTTTTTATTTTTATTATGAGAGAGGGGCAAACAAGCAGTCTGAGTATGTAACACAAATATCCGTACCTTCAAGAGGCAATAGTTGAGAGGTACCTCCCCGTTCGCACGCGTCTGATGTGATGATGAACTTTAATATTTTGTATTACCATATTTTTTTTTCATATTAGTCGCAAATATCTATATCGAGTAAGTATCTATTAATCTTTCTCTCCTTCACCCCTCGTTGGATCATGCAAAGTGTGAACCTAACGAAACGCGACATTTATTAAACACCAATAAAGGAAAGTATCTGTTTACTAGCGAGGAGCACTGTACTCGTTCGAAAGGAATTTTTGTCTGATGCAACAAGCGCGGGCCCGACGTCATCTGACCGTTCAATGAGTTAGTTCTATGATGCATCACGCAGAACAACCGGCGACTTACACACCGCACGAAACGCGACAGCACAGCTATCACTTTACGTCGGAGGAACAATTATTTTACGAAAAATAGGGGAGTTCCTCAGGGAGCCATATTAAGTCCTGTCTTGTTTAACATTTATGTAATTAAATGCACTTAAACAGTGGAGGTACGACATACGCATCCCTATACGTAAATTAATAAAGTAACACGTATTAATAATGGTATTTGCCAACGTAGTGTGGTCTAAGATATGTTTTATCTTCTAAAGCATGTGATCATAGCCAATTTTTAAAAATTAAATATCTATAATTTAATAAACTATTCGAAGCTTGCAATCTTACAGTTAAATATAGGTTTATTAGTAAATAAATAATAATCTAATTGATCTCTCTTCACCCGAAGTGATGCAAAACAGAGTAGAAGCCTGATGAAACAAGAGTTTTGAATTTCTTTGTTATTGAGTTATTCATTATAAACAGTACAGATATTACGTCAGACGTCGTAGCGTCAGCGACGCGCCCACGTTCTGGACCAATCAGCGCGCGCCGTGCGCACACTCCTTCGGTATAAAGTGCGCGCGATCAATTCAAATCTCACAATAGCGTTTGACAGTTTAGGTCCCAGTTACCGTTTTATTAAATGGGTGACAGATTTATTAAAATCAGATTTTATAGGTGGCTGCTATTTCTGTTTAGCTTCAGCAATTTGGACAAAATTTAGCCAAATATTTCTTTAAATTTATACCAATAAAGTATTTCATTTTAAGTTATTCAATACGTCGTTATTTGTCAAAATGTTGAACTTCCAAATTGTCCCTGAAGATTACGTGAGGAGGACCGCGCAGTAAGTTATTTTCATTTATTTTCTTGCCAGATATCTACTTTGGAATTCTGTTTGTTTCTGACAGGAATCGTCTCGTCGTCGTCTTCTTACCCACAGACTGCTGCTTTTCTAAACAATTCATATCTCTTTCCCAATATTCAAAAACTTTCGTTAGCTTCCTACAACTGTTTCTAATTATTTGTTCTACGCACAATCCGCAGTAACTCCAAATGAACTACATATTTATATTATAATTATATGGAGTCGATACGACCTGCAGTGTCTAATTAAACTATTTTTTAGAGTCCACTACTTGGCCTTCACTAAAGAGCTAGCTGCCTTAGCCGTTATAGATTTTAAATATTACGATCATTTAATTCTGAAATATTTAATTATAATTACTGAATATATGAAGCGTAACAAATATTTCATCAAGAGAAAAACGGGAAAAAAAATTCAACGTTTTTTATGACTCTTTTTGCAATCCTCTAACTTTTTATAGAATTTTGATACAATTAAAATAACGCTGTAACCTTTAATTAAAATTATTCTCAGATTTCATTTCTAATATTCTAAATATTTCATGCAACTGCATTAAAGCCTCCCTTTGGGTCACTTTAAAAAGTTTCGTGCAATTCATTAAATTAGTCTTATTTTTATACATCATAAGCAAGTTACATAATGATGTAGAATAATTTGAAACCTCTAATGCCAACCAACCGGTTTTAATAGTAATAATAATTATTATAATAAAAATAATAAAGATAATGGGTATTCTAGTTTCATTACAAAAGAGGGAAAAACTAATAGTCTGAGTAACATAAACATCCATACAACGGTTTAGGTTTTTTGCATTACCTCATCCAATAACCCCGTTACGTTGTACACTCTCGCAATGCAC
>LUGF01049228.1:33210-44718 GCA_001625245.1 Calycopis cecrops | reverse complement strand
GTAGAATAATTTGAAACCTCTAATGCCAACCAACCGGTTTTAATAGTAATAATAATTATTATAATAAAAATAATAAAGATAATGGGTATTCTAGTTTCATTACAAAAGAGGGAAAACTAATAGTCTGAGTAACATAAACATCCATACAACGGTTTAGGTTTTTTGCATTACCTTATCTAATAACCCCGTTACGTTGTACACTCTCGCAATGCACAAACCGCGATAGCGGAGCCATCATCGGTGTTAACAGAGGTTCCTCCTCGTAGGAACTCGCCCAATCCGACAGCACATACCACAGCCTGTTTGTAACATCCCTGTCTCTTTCAGATGCGCCCGCGTGGCCCTGGACTACAGCCGAGCGGCTCATCAGACGGCTCTCAGAGGGTCCCTCAAAGTCACACCACAGCTTGCAGCTTTGAGCCCTAAGGTGAGCTAAATTTAAATGTCGAAATACAAACGGCAAACTAAGGGATTTTGAAACAAAATCTTTGTGATACAACTAGACTAAACTGATATTTCTCATCAGCATCATTTTGAACAGTCCAATAACGTTGTCGTCCTAAGTGAATAATAAACTATTGATACTCCTCAAAAGAGTGTAATTTTCTAGTTTTATTGGGCATTTATACAAGCAAATTTATGTAATTGTTCTGTATCAGCATCTATATATTGTTGTTTTTCGAAATCACGAACAATTATGGACTTATTTGGGGTTTTTATACCTATACAGATGAGCCAATTGGCCAGTAGCAGCCTGTTGCTGACTATCGACGCTTATAGGCATCCGCACTACACAAATAGTTGAGGGGAGGAGTAAAGGAGCATCGCACCTGTGTTTCTGTGCAGATGCGACCTCCTTTCCTCCTCCTCTCACCACTCGAAATACCCACAACACGGCGGTATCATGTGAGCGAGTGGTTCCTCTTAACCTACTAGTTCCTTTCCCTCCAGGTGCGCGCGTTCGTGGAGCGCAGCGCGGTGGTGTGCGAGCCGGAGCACGTGCACGTGTGCGACGGCTCGGAGGCGGAGGCGGCGGCGCTGCTGCACCTCCTGCAGCAGCAGGGCACCGTGCGCCCGCTGCCCAAATACGACAACTGGTGAGGCGTGTTCCAAGTCGCATGGTGTCGAGATCCCCTTGGTTACTCTCTAACGATGGCTCTCCTGTCATGTCTTTGGCATTGTGAAGAGCGTCTTGTAGCTTGGTGTTACGCTCAACCGCAAGCTACAAGACAATGTGTAGAGCGTCTTGCAGCTAGGCCAGGAGAGCCATACTTGGGTTGGTAAGCCAAACCTCCAAAACAGCCCGCTAAACGAGTGACAAATGCTTAGATCAAAGCGGTCTAATAAACGCTATCGATTAGGTGAGAATAAGGGAAGTAATGTATGGGCTCGAGACATGAAATTTGATTCTACTCGTCGTGATGTCGCTGTTATACTTAAGCGACTAGCATCTTAGCCACTTGCCGGTTCGGAGGAGCGACCTAGAAGTCGAGAGGATCTGGCAAGCGGTAGACGGATCTTTCTGGTAATTAGGTACCGACGCGACGCCCGTCAGCACATGGGTTATTCAGATGGATAGCTCTCTTTGTCTCGCCTTAGAAATAATTACGTAACCTTAAGTGCCGGGAGTCCCAAAATATTACCGACCACATCTAAAAGAAAGGTCTGCTCGCAGCTGGCTGACGCGCACGGACCCCGCGGACGTGGCGCGGGTGGAGTCCAAGACCTTCATCTGCTCGGAGCGGGAGCGCGACGTGGTCCCGGCGGCCCGCGCGGGACAGAAGTCCGCGCTGGGCAACTACATCTCACCCGCCGACTACGACAAGGCGGTGGGGGACAGGTTCCCGGGCTGCATGAGAGGTGAGTCCGCCACCGGCGCAGTTCGCACCGTACACGTAAAGTAAAACTCTTTGTTATGATTAGAGATGTTATTAATATTGCCTTTAGAGAACAATTCATTTCAATAATGATAATATTACTTCAATAATCAGCTAGATTATAATTTATAATGTTATAATAATATGGTCCGATAGTATTAAGAATCATAGTAGAGCTCAAGTTTTCTCTATGCTGTATTAAATACCTTCAATAATAGCAACAATCAGAGTGGTATTGTAACTAAACATAATCGTATTTAATTATTAAAGTGGTACAACTTTTCCGAGCCTCAAGCCGCAATCGAAGCACATAAAATATTTTTGTCTGCAGGTCGCACCATGTACGTGATCCCATTCTCCATGGGTCCCATCGGCTCCCCGCTCTCCAAGATCGGAGTGGAAGTGACGGACTCACCATACGTCGCCTACTCCATGCGAGTCATGACCAGAATTGGTACGTATGTTTCATTTAACAATTTGATAACAATTATGTCAATTATATATACGACATTTCGCTGTGAAGATGTTTGTGGCTGACGGTGGACACCGAAGTAACCTAAGGCATCACCAAATATACATAACTTGTCGCAAACTTTTGTTTGGTACGTTACCGATCAAACGTTTCCGTTTCAAAGTTCGTTTTGTTATCAAACGCTAATTATAGTTCAAGGTTATCTATAAAGCGAACTCGATACAAATACAAATCTTTATTGCAATCATGAGTACAAAGGTGGTAAGTAACATTTTACCGATGCTGATGATGATGACTGATACCGGGCAAGATTTTCTTTCTCCCACCTTTCGGAATTTAAACCAAAAAAAAAGATATAGGCCCCTAATTTTTTTTTGGGACCTGAACTTATGTCGTGAAAGCGATTGCGCATACCACAGCGTCATCAGAATGCTAGGAGCGCTGGTCGGCCGACGAGACTACGTTTGGAGGTAAAAGGGGGCCGAACTGCAGAACTCTTATTATTCCTTAGGTAACTTCTTTCCGCTTTAACTCTATAAATATTATCACCACAGGAAGCAAAGTGCTGGAAGTCCTGCGCAAGGACGAGCAGTTCGTCCGCTGCCTGCACTCCGTGGGCGGCGGCAGCGGCGCCAACACCCTGGGCTGGCCCTGCGACCCCAAGAGGACCATCATTCTGCACAGACCGGTGGATAACGAGATTGTCAGTTACGGTGCGTATAGCTTGGATTAGGCACATAATATGCATACCAATTGTGGATGTTTTCATTCTTATATTATAAAAAATATGTAAATCTTCGGATAAAAAAATATTTGGATACTTGACGAAAATCATTGCAGGGAGCGGTTATGGTGGTAACAGTCTACTGGGCAAGAAGTGCTTCGCGCTGCGCCTCGGGTCCGTGCTGGCGAGGAAAGAGGGGTGGCTGGCAGAGCACATGCTGGTAAGTTCCTAGTTTTTTAAGAACAACATATTTTCACGGCATTTTTCTAATGTGTTGGCAGTGATAACTGCCAAACATCATGAGAACGAACTGCCTAGCTTTATAGTTGGGATATTTATTATTTTGGCATTCTATACTTTGAAAGCATCTATAAACGTATGGCTAATATAATTTAATAGGCACTTTTAACAATCGTAATACTAGTTCCAGATATGCAAATTACAGGTTTTCTATTCATACTTAATTCTAAATAAAGCTTCATCTCCGACATACGAGTCATTTGTGTCACATCTTTTGTACCTCGGATCTGATATCTATCGTTTCCTTATGTTCCACTGTTAAAACCTCACCATCTGTTAAATTCCAACTCTGATGGAGATGACCAAGTTTGCCAATGCGTCACATTACCATCGAGTTGTCTAATTGCTTTCTTGCCAGTTATAAAATATAAAATCCTTAAAATGACCATATTCCAAGTTTGAAATGTTACTTCCAGATTGTAGGCATCACAGACCCGCAAGGCAAGAAGCGGTACATCGCAGCCGCCTTCCCGTCAGCCTGCGGGAAGACCAACCTGGCTATGATGACTCCCACCCTCCCTGGGTACAAGGTGGAGTGCGTGGGGGACGACATCGCGTGGATGAAGTTCGACAGTAACGGAGTACTGCGGGCCATCAACCCTGAGAATGGCTTCTTTGGAGTCGCACCAGGTAGGTCCTTTCTGAGTATTAATTGGTCACACACACAGACGAATGAGCAATCGTAACCATTTATTTGAAGTTCATTGACGTATTTAATGGGCAGTGGTAGTTACCAAATAGCTAAGGTACCTTGGTATACCTACATGTTCTGTAGATGCGTTTCACACTTTACGCTGACGACAGGCGATAGTACAGCTATCACTTTGATGGCTATGTGTCAGCGAGAAGTACCTCCCCGGTCGTGCCAGCTCGATTGCATTGTGTTTTCTATTTCACAAAGATAGAATAGTGGTTTAACCGTAATCGCTAGGTCTCTAGAATGGAACTTCAAACAATAGCATGCTTATAAAAATTCTTCCTCAGGTACATCCAAGTCCACGAACCCTATTGCCATGTCCACTGTCTTCCGGAACACGGTGTTCACGAACGTGGCCGAGACCGTCGACGGGGGCGTCTGGTGGGAAGGCATGGGGGATGCGCCCTCCGCCCTCATCGATTGGAAGGGACAGGCCTGGACACCAGACAGCAAAACTCCTGCTGCGCATCCTAATTCGAGGTAGGTACTTAATAGAAATTAGTCTTTATTTAAATTTAATAAATTATATTAGGTACCTATATAAACTATATCAGGGATCTGATATCAGGGACAAGTTCGTTGAAGTGACAATGAGCACGTCACACAATTAGAAGAACCGAATTATAAAGGCTCGAAAGGTTCTGAAGTGATCTTTGATCAAATTCAATACTAGGTAGCCGATCCTTTGTATTTTGGCATCTGATATCACCGAATGTCATTCAATATCAACGTATTTAAATTTAGGATTAGAAAAAGGACATTATAGACTTGTGATCTACACTAAGCATCCGCTAGGAACTGACAATTCTTTGATTCTTCTAGATTCTGCTCGCCAGCCGAACAGTGCCCGATAATAGACGACAGCTGGGAGAGCGCGGAGGGAGTGCCCATATCGGCCATCCTCCTGGGAGGGCGCAGGCCGGAGGGAGTGCCTCTCGTGGTGGAGGCGAGGGACTGGGCGCACGGCGTGTTCATGGGCGCTTCCATGAGGTCTGAGGCCACGGCAGCCGCCGAGTATGCTGTAAGTTTGATATTTGAATCTCCTTAAAGCCAATTTAATGCACGTAACTTGAAAGAATATGTGATTAGTAAAATCTTGTGGAACAGTCTCACAACTCCTAACCTAAAGCATTAGTTTTCCAGCGCTTACGTCTGTTCCGCATCTTTGTCTTTAGAGTCATGTTCAAAGTTGAGGTGTATCTATAGCTTATAATTTATTATTTTAGGGAAAAGTTGTAATGCACGACCCGTTCGCGATGCGTCCATTCTTCGGCTACAACTTCGGCGAGTACCTGCGCCACTGGCTGTCCATGCCGCAGCCTGGACGGAAGATGCCGAAGATCTTCCACGTCAACTGGTTCAGGAAAGATCAACAGGTAATTACAATATCTTTGTTTTGGCGCCTTCATGACGCTTATTCTTTTCTGAAAGGCTGTCAGAATTGTTAGCCATCCAGACAAAGAATATATCTTTATCTTAGTAGCCACCAGTACAGTTCATGGTTACGATTACTTCACGCTCGTAGAAGCCATAGAAGTGAGAAATATCTACTCATATCTATATACAATATAAAAAAAGTTAATTCAAATACCTAATAATAGGTATAACAAATAAAAATACTAAAAATAAGCCTTACGTAGGCTTCTTCTTTTAACTTGTTTAAACTTAAATTTAATTTGTAGGAACTAGATGTGATTTTCAAAGGAAACCCAGACTTTTTTTCGGTCATGAAAAAAGATTTTATATTATTCCAAAATATCATCAATGTGGGTAACAAAATTCCACACAAATTTAACATACATACGATAGATAGGTTAGGTTAGGTTAGGTTAGGTTAGGTTAGGTTATATCTCTATACGTCGAGCTTCAAATCACGAATCTTAACTTCTCTCTCGACCTAAACATATATTTCTTCCTACAGGGCAAGTTCATGTGGCCCGGGTTCGGCGAGAACTCCCGCGTGCTGGACTGGGTGCTCCGGCGCTGTGACGGGGAGCCCTGCCACGCCGAGACCCCGCTGGGGTACGTGCCCGCGCCCGGAGCCCTGCAAACCCAGGACCTGGGAGACATCAACATGAAGGAGCTCTTCAGCATACCCAAGGACTTCTGGTTACAAGAGGTCAGTAGTTGAGACAATTTTAGCAAACAAGTTTTTGTTTTTGTATCTCTACGTGATGCCCTTCCGACTTCGAGGAGACATATTATATTGTTAAATAGGAATTTAGCTACAAAAGTTTATATTTCAAATATCGGTATAAAAAATTGAAACCTAATCAACCAACAAAATTCACAATTAGTTTGATCAAAGTGAAGACGTTCCGAAGGAGCTGAACCACATGCAGCGGTAGTTTTATATTATTGACTAAAGAATCTCATTTTTATTTCACAGACTGACTGCATAGAGAAATATTTCAAGGAAGAAGTCGGCGCGGACATGCCTAACGAAATGTGGGACGAACTGAACAAACTGAGGAAGAACATTCAACAATCTTAGCTAGCTCTTGAGAGTTTAGGTGTAACTAAATGTAAGCGATTGAAAGACACTACTGAAGATTCACTCGATTAATTACTTAACATCATTGTTTAAATATTTGGTACTAGGTGCCTATATAGATAGTATTTAGTTTTCTAGTAAAGTATTCATCGATGTAATTTTTACGCGAATAACGTAAGTTTGAATATAATCTTAGAAATATTGAAGTCTTTAGGTACCTAGGTAACCTACATGGTTGCAATTTAGTTTACTAACTTACAACTACAATGTAAATCTAAAAGTAAAATGTTGTCCTAAATGTGTCGCACTGATCTGAACGTACCTAATACGAGAAGAAACGAAATTGTATGAAACTGCAGCACATAACGACGTATTGAATTAACTAATAAGGCTGTGTTTTTAGAATAATCTAGATTAATTCTATTATTGTATACTTTTGTATTAAGTTAATGTCTAAATGTTATCATCAATAAATATATTTATTCAATACACCCGACTAATTTTTACTTACTCGATACTCAGACCTTCCGTCCAGGTTGCAAGCCCTTACACAGCGCCACAACCAATAACGTGTCGCTTATTGAATCGTGCAAAATTATAGTGATGGAGAGAGAGGTGTGATACATTATCTGCTCTCTCTTTCGAACCATGTATACGGCTCTACTATACATGGCTCAAAAAACTGGGAGCATGTGAAAGATAAAAAAAGGCAGCCGAAATCCCAAAAAGATATTAAAAGACGGGATAATACCAAGTGATGAACAGTGCGCTAGAGTTTGCCACCTATTTTAACTCAGTTTACAGTTCCGAGAGGGCAAAATTAGATGTAAGGGCGGCAGTAATTGAAGCTGGTGGTGAGAATGCAGTTGCACGGGTACCTACACTTGGATAGTATTCAGTTACAAGATGTCCGTAGTGCTCTAAAGCAACTTAAGCCAAAGTCTGCAAGTCTGCAGGCCCAGACGGTATACTACCCTATATCTTTAAAGATTGCGGGGAGGGGCTATCAAAGCCACTCCACCACATATTTGACTTTTGTCTGAAAGAAGCAATATTTCCGGAAAGATGGAGAGTTACAAAAGTAGTGCCAGTGTCTAAGGGAAGATCGGGTACTAAGCTAGTTCAATACAGACCAGTAGTAGTAGGTACTATCCACACCTGCAAAGGTATTAAAATCTGCCAGTCATAAAATTATTACAGTTCAGGTGAGTCCACAACTGTCTGATGCTCAACACGGTTTTAGATCGGTAAGAAGTACCACCAGCAATCTGCTCAGTCACATGACACAGTTGGTACCAGTAGTAGATAGTAGAGGGCAAACGGATTCTGCGTATTTCGGCTTTAAAAAAGCGTTTGACCTAGTCGATAACGACATATTGCTGTAAAAGTTAGCAGGCCTGGGATTCACACCACACCTTCTAAACTTTTTTGCCAGTTATATGACAGATAGGCAACAATATGTGAAATACGCAGGACATAAGTCTGAACTTCACTAGGTTTGGTGTGAGTCAAGGCAGTAATCTTGGGCCATTACAGTTTATTTTAATGATAAATGACTTACCATCAGTAGTGCGGGATTCGAAGTGTTTACTATTTGCAGACGATTTAAAACTTTCTTTGACTATTATTATTGAGGACCATTGCATTAGTCTACAAAGGGATATAGACAGAGTATTTGCCTGGAGTAAAGAAAATTTATTACAATTTAATATACCAAAATTAATGACAATTAGTTTCACTAGGGCACGTAATCCTGTACTTCACACTTACAATATAGATGGAGAGCCTATGGCCAGGGTGATCGAGGTAAGGGACTTGGGAATCAACTTAAATCCAGAGTCTGTCTGTCAGGAACCACGTTTATAAAATTTGTAAAAAATCATTTCGAAATTTAGGTTTTATTCTTCGTATGACTAATAGTTTTTCAAATTTTGGAGCGATTACGGCGCTATACAATTCATTAGTTAGAAGTCAGTTAGAGTGCAATTCAGTAATCTGGTCTCCTTACGAAGGTAAATATGTCAATATGCTAGAAAAAATACAAAACAAATTTATTAGATTCATATTTTTAAATAGGTGTGGTTTGTATCCTTTCTATCCGCTGAAGTACTCAACTCTTTTTATATTAGGTACGGTCGGATATAACGAGTTGAGGGTCAGAAGAGAACATGCACTGATTTATTATATTTTAAAAGTACTAAGAGCGAAGATCAGCGCCGGATCCCGATGGGCTTGGGGAGGCTACAGCCCCGCGCCCCGCGAGTGAAGGGGGCCATGTGTCAAGAAAACTTATTATCAGATATTTTAAGTAATAAAAGAATATACCTAAGTATGGCAGCCGGACAGTCTCCTGATTCATGAAGTCAGTTAAATCAGATTTTAAATCCAACAAGGACAAATTATTGCAATAATTATTTATTATTTTTCAATATTAAATGTTCGAGAAACTGTGAGACAAAAAGACATTACATCTCAACCATTACATTCATAAAAATAATATATCACAACCTTAATCATTGCTATTCAAAATTTAAAAATTAAATTTATTTTCTTGGTACTTTTTGAAGTCTATTTTTTAAATTAATCACTTTTTCATCACACACAAGCTTTTTCGCTTTGCCAATTTCATCCAAATGGATCTTCCGTTTGGGTGAAACTGGCAACGTAAAAAAAATTCTAGCTCCCTAATAACCGAGCAATAGCCAATTCTACCAGCATCTATATTCCCTCACACCAATAACCTGGAAATTTTTAAATCGAGGGGGAATGAATGAACCTTTTAGGCATGCGTGCTTCATCATCGACCAAGTCTACGCTTTCCTCCAGGTGAGACCGTGGCCAAACGTAAGCCTATCCAGTATAAAAAAAACTGCAATATTCAAAGAACCCAGAAACGAAGGCATTTTAAGCCACGTTGTCACTTCTGATGAAAAATAAAAGCATTTTTTACGAAAGCTAGTGATTATCGTGTTGGCCCGACTCATGTTCTGATGAAAAACAATGTCCAAAATGATTGGTGGTAGAGTGTTGTCGTTTGTGCTGTTCATCACAAGTTATCACCAAACAACACTGCGAGGAACTGGACAAAATGATGGCATCATATCATTCGTTAATCTCTGGCACCATAATGTTCCTGTATCTTACAAGTTGCTGCTTTACGTCAACGCTTAACTTGCTTACATAGCACAACAGACGTTCTCTATGTTACTGTGGTAGCTCAGAGCTTCTCTTTCTTTTCGGACCTCGTTTTTTTTTGTTGACTCAGGGGCATTTAGGTATGATACCTAAGAGCCCGGGTGGCCCCTAGGCCTATGTCTGACTCGATATTTGCTAGTGCAATATCGACTAAACTCCTGGGTGCCTTCGGCGGCTATAATTGGAGTGCCCGAATCTACAAGCAATAGAGATCGGTCCTGGCCTGGGACCAATAACCAATGTCCAAATCGGACCCGCCACTCACTCCTATCCACGCCACCCTTATTTTGATTAAGAGGGATGGAGGAGTACCCCGAATCAAGCTGCTCTTAGTCTCGACTCTCCCACCAAGCCTGTCCGGTATAGCTAGCCCTGCCCTGCATAACCCTTGGGGATCATAGAGGCACGCAAGCCCACCAACCACGACAAGGTGGCAGCATCTTCGGGGGAGTTCCTTTCGGACCTAAATTAATGGAAACGAAGAGAAGTCCAATACCGCTTCATCTGATTGCTATGATTCTTCATCGGGCAGCTTGGGGTCGAAAAGGGTACCGATCTCTCTCTCGGTTGAAAGACATTCACCCCGAATCGGGGTGAATGTCAACCGAGAGGTCTTTCAACCGGGGTCCCCGATATGAGATAGATTATAATAACTCCTTTAACTATTATTATAATGGTCAAACGGACCGACAGCTGATTCCTCCATCCTTCTCGCGACTCTGAAATCGATAGTAGCTCGCGCGCGGTAACCAAAATGGCCTTAGCGTTGACGAGATCTTTTTCTCCGAGATAAAATAATTATCGAGATCGTTAATAGAAGTTTTGCATCATCGCCATTCTCCAAAATTTGCAAAGTTTGGATTACTTCTTAGCAGGGAAAAGTTCTAAGCTCCTCAAAATACAGTAGTATCAAAAGCCTTTGACGAGTTTGTAACTTTTGAACTTTTTCAAAAACGGCGTCACAAAATTACCACTGCATTGCTGTATGTCAGCAATGCTGCATATTTTTTATTAACATTTTACATTACTTTGATACTGATGACTAAATAAATACTTTTTATTTAGTCTATGCTTTGATAAACAAAGGCAACTTGGTAGTGATAGGTATATACCTATCTACTTGCGGCAATTTGTTAAAGCTACTAAATTTTAAAGTTATTTCTCGAAATCACTTAATTTCAATCACATAATTGTAAATTACCGGAATGTACCTAATAATGAAATACTAGAGCAATACGTGAAAACTTATAAAATACATAGGTACATTAAAGTTAGGGGATTACGAATATGCTATTTTTTTTGGTAATCAAAGTATGTACAAGTAAGTAATTATACTATTCTTTTTATGATGTTATATTATGACGTTCATTTTTGTGCCCATAAGAGGGGCCCCTTTTTAACTCCCAGCCCCGGACCCCGCCAGAGCTTAATCCGGCGCTGGGGAAGATACGTCACGCGGAGACACTGGCGCGAACATGGCTGCAGGTGCCGAACAAGTATGTGAGGCGACGGCGGCGGCCTCCACTCTTGCGCCAGAACCAAACTTCTCAGGGAGGCGCCTTTAACCCGCGCACTTCACACTATCAATTTAATAGCTGAAACCTCGACTTATTTACCTGTTCTGTGAGTGAGTTCACAAGGGCGGCTATGTGTATGGTCTCTAAAAGATAACTGTAAGATAATTAATTAATTACTTAGGAAAATAGTATACAGACATTTATACACATTTATATTATATATGTAAGATTA
>LUGF01049226.1:252176-265182 GCA_001625245.1 Calycopis cecrops | reverse complement strand
AGACTTTATGCACATAAACAATGAGACAACGAATTTATGTGCATAAAGTCTGTCTTTATAGCTAAATAGTAATTTCTGCCAATCAATGTATGGATAATATATGATACAATATTTATATATCTAGATAGGTAACACAAAAAAATAAAAAAAATATCCTAACACAAATCAGAACGCTTATAAATATTTATTATTTAAAATATATACATACTTATATACAAATATAATATACAAGGTTGATACAAGTGAGAGGCATTAAATTAAACCGCATTTACATAATATATTATTACATACATACCTACATAGATAAATACATACAAAAACAATGCACACAGTTGTAGTAAATAACACAATTAATTTAAATAAAATAACAGCGCTAGTGAGAGTTACTTAGATTAAAAATGGTTTAACTTTTAGCTTGAGTTTATTTAATTGTTTTAAAGTTATTGTTAATAATTATAATTGAAATAAAAACACTTAGTTGCATTTTCTGTATTTAGTTTTAGTAATTTTCAAAATAAAAAAAAACTGTCACAATTATCTCAACATTAAACATCCCAATCTAGTGATAAAGATGTGCTAAATCAATAAAATAAAGCAATAACTATTAACTATTGAACTCCCACTAGGTTCATAGTTATTTATAAACTTAACGATTAGTATTAATAGATCGGTTCGGAATTTAATAGCGGTTTACCGATAGCGTAATCCAACCGTTTAATATTAATACGAGAATTTAATTTTATCTCATTTAAACCAATAAAATTATAATAATCTGTTATAAGCCACGTAAATCTGCGTTTTCGATGGGTTTTCCGTCAATATATCAATATTATCTCATTTTGTACTCACAATATTTCAACAATATTTCAATATTATCTCATTTTGTACTCACAATATTTCAACATTATTTCAATATTATCTCATCTTCGTGAAATCACACACCAAGATTTTTAATTTTGGTAATTTAATAAAATTATATTATTATCTATAACAACGCGTCTGTTAGACCTCCAGGGTGCTACGGATATCTGTGGACGTTGGTGATCACTTGACATCAGGTGACCCAACTGCTCGTTTGCCTCCTATGCCATAAAAAAATATACAATATATTTAAATAATAAATAAATGAATAGTATGTCTTTACTAGACACCAAAATTACTTACATGATATACGATATAGGTAATATAAAGTTGAAGATTTTGTTTTTTGTCTGTTAGAATGCACTAATCTCTTGAACTACTGTTCCGATTTGAAAAATTCTTGCAATATTAGTTAGTTCATTTAGCGAGGAAGGCTATAGAGTACTTTTAACCGAATGCGGTAAAAAACGAATTTACTTAAACGAAGTCCGCTAATCTAGTATATTAAGTGTACAATAGGTGTAATATCCTTTATATATCCTTTTATAAAAATTAGGCAATACAGGATTTATGAACTATCATATGATAATCGGAAAGAGAAGTGGATTGGTTCAATTGTTTTTAACGTTCTGGCTGATGGTAGATCTATAATATTTTATGTTACTTATGTTGACTTACTAAATATTTAAACATATGGGAACATTTCATAGCATAGCAATAGGAATTCTGACAACATGATAGTCATAGCAAATAGGAAAAATTAAAGAATGCAAAAATATATTTAATAATTTTATTGCAATATTACCTACATTGCTATTTCGTTTACTTACCAATAAAGTTCCTGGACTAAATCCATTTTACTGTTTGGTAACCTACGTACTAGTCTGATAGGAAGATGGCAAAAAAAAGAAGAATAATAAAATATATTAAGTACTTTTATTGTAACTACATTGGTTTTACTTACCTATAAAGTTCCTGAACAAAATCCTACGCCATACGTAACCTTTTTAATACTCGACGGGAAGATGGCCACTTCATCGAGATCAGTGCACGATTTATGGAGTGAGTTATTTGTTCTACGTCAGATATTGATGGATGACGACCATGTTACTCGTATTTTTAACTATCCACGTGTACCCTTTATTGAGGCCGCCCAATCGTAAAGGTTGCTTTGGGAGATTTTTATTTACTTTGACGTTATTTTTTACACTATACGGTTTTTTACCCGTGAAGTTTTGATGCCGTATAAATATGGGTGTAAAAATTAAAATATGTTGAAATATATTAAGTTGTGAACTATTCTCCGACTCATCTGTACTAATAATATTCTACAGATTAAGCATACAACAACCATGTTTTTTTTAAGGTATAGAGGGGCAAACAAACACTCGGAGCCATTTTCATGAGTACCGACGCCCATAGACATCCGCACAGAGGCTATACAGATGCGCTGCCCTCCTTTCTACTCCCACCTCCATCGGCCACCGGTTACTTGCACACCGCAAGAAACGCGACTGCACAACTGTCACTACGCCGGTCTCGTGTAAGCGAGAGGTACCTCCCTTGTCGTGTCGGCCCCATTCGGCTGCATGTAAGCATGCAGCAGTGGCACTACCTCTTACACTCCGTGGTCACGGGTGCAATGGAGCTACTGAAACGTCGGGCTTGTACAATAATTAAATTAACCGCTATAAAATTCGTTAAAATTGTTTTAAGGTAATTTTATTTTATTTATTACTTTTAATTTAAAATGTCCTACGATAGGAGATTTTAATAATCACACTGACAAACTATTACATTCACTTACACAGAAAACGTAAATAAACGGCACAAAAATAGGTACAAAGGTAAATAAATGTCTAGCCTAATGGCATTTTAGTGTTCCACAAATGACCTAAAACAGATCGTTTAGATCACATCGAGTATTGAAACAAATGCATTTTGCAATTAATGACAAAACAATGGCGTTTTACTTCCATTAAATGGAAAACAGTCGTAAATGTAACCAAGTGTTAATAGATTAACTATGGATTAATGTTCTGTAGGATATTTTAATGGGACCGGCTTGGCTATATTAAAATAACAAAGTAAGGTAATGGCACGCTGCAAGCGAATTAGGCCGGACGACGACCACGAGCGGAGGTACCTCTCGTTTAGACGATGCCGGAGTAAAGTGACGACTGTGCTGTCGCGTTTTGTGCGGTTTACAAGTAGCCCGTGGCCCATATAGGAGGGAGGATGATGGAAATCAACGCATCTATAATATAGCCTATGTTTATGGGCGTCGGTAGCAATGAAGATGAGTCCGATTTCTCGTTTGCCCAATAAACTATAAAAAAAACTTACTTTTTTAAATTAGTGAAATTACATCTTGGTTAACAGAAAAACAAACTTATACTTCATTAATTAAAAGATTAGGGAATCAAATAACATTAGGGAGACTACGATTAAAGGAGTTGAGTAATAACAGATTAAGCAAAGTCCAAACTTTAGACAGAATCGCGGGCAACGTCTAGTCATGAGTGATATCTTAATAGAACACTGGCTGATCAAAGAAAGTGCGTAATGATTTTGTTTATGTTATTGACACCGTTCTAGTGGGCTATTTCGGGTTAATGAAGATGAGTGCGGAGTTCTGCATCGATACGTGTAGAGCAGGGGTTCCCAATCTTTTTCAGCTCGCTGCGCAGTTTCAAGTTTAGTCTTTTGTCACTACATCTCGTACTTGTCATTTTCTTCGAAAGTTTTACGTGACTTTTTTCTTTACCGATGTGAGCGCCCCAAAATATACTCGCGAATATACGTGGATCAACTAACGACGTCCCTCTTTACTTCCTACGGTGCACCAAGGCGCCGCAGCGCACACTTTGGGAACCCCTGGTATTGAGTTATAAACGTATCCGAAAGAGTTCAAACAAGTAGGCGAGAACGAACATAACACGTGAAATTAAAGGGCTTTTAATCTTATACAATAGTATATCGTTTAAAAAATATAAAATAAAAAGCTTCGTTTCTGAGACAATTGAAAACATAATTAAACTAAATAGCAATAAAAATAAGCTAAGTAAGAAATAAAAAATACAATAGCTACAATATGTTGATAGCAGTAGGATCATGCAAATAGGTGAACCTCAATTTGAGCTAAGACCTTTGTCACTGATTTTCAGGACCTAAGTTACTACTTAGGTCCTGAAACTTGGAAAAACTTAGACTAATTTAATTTTCATTTTGACAGCGTTCTTATATCTTCTATAGGTTCTCTAAATCATCACGGTTACATGTGCGTCTTTAAATCTATAGGATTAAATTAAAATTTGTGGTATGTAAATTAAATTTTATTAGGTGAATGCGTTGGTCGACCATGAAGTAGATAGGGATGATGTTTATAAAGAATGTAGTGAAGTATAATAAGCAGAGGAACAGTTTTTTTCTAAAGTGACCTAAGTGTAGCGGACGAATTCAAAACAGTAATAATATAATAGGCGTGCGATTGTGATAAGGTTGTCTCCTATTATGATGTTCACTGAGAGAGGTTCTGCAGCGGAGGGATAGGACCTGATGTCGATGAAAGCGATATGTTTCTAACTTGTTAAAGTGCCCGTTTGCCATGAAAGCTCTGTTAAAACTGGAAATGGACTTCTTGAGATACCACTTCTAAAAATAACTTCAAACTCAGACACTATTTCATAAATTTTACCATCCGTGTAACAATTGATAAAATAATTACAATAATTGAGCAAAGATAATTAAAACTTAATAGCTTCTGTACAATTTTGCGGAATTGATTTTATCCAAAGGTCGTCGCCCAAACGGGAATATTTTATACCGCGTCTATTTTTTGTTGGAATTTCTTAGATAAAATGTAGTTTTTTAAATTTGAGACGTTTTTGTATTATCAGCCATTGCCTTATCCAAGATTTGCGATTTATTATACCCGTAGATAGCAGGACTAGCGTCTAAAAAACTAGTTCTAGTGTAAACAAGTTTGAATTATTATTAGAACAATGTTTTGAATTAAAAAGCAATCATTTAGATGAATGACATTAATTTAAACAATTAAGTAGACATGTATTTGATATTAAATGTCATAAATCAAATAACATTTATCTAATTAATTGATAATTTATGGTGACTATAATCTACCAAATTGGTTTACTTTTAATGCGAGAAAAAGGCGAATCCAGTAAGATTTTGTATTTGTGACATGCTGTATTGTAGCCGAATTTAACCTCCTTGATCAGGGAAGTAATGTAGGACGCCCCGTGACTAGATGGAGTGACGACATACACAAAGCTGTGAGCAGGAAGTGGGAAAGGTTAGCCGAAGATCGAGGCTAGTGGCGTGCTACGGGAGAGGCCTATGTCCAACAGTGGACTGCAATAGGCTGACGATGATGATGATCGGGGAAGTATGCCTCACTCATATGATACTATCGTTCGAAATGATATCTTAGTGGTCGCATTTCGTGCGGTATATGAGCTAACTTAGCTAACAACTTAATGCATTCCATAGAGTATCTGTCGCATAGGCTGTAGGTACAAACAAATATTATATTGTTTACCTACTCAAGATGTTCAAGATCCATAAATGGCATGTACGTGTGTAAATATATAGATACCTAGACAGTTGGAATTTTCACAAATGGTATATAACAGAAGATAGTATAAATTCGAAAAATATAGCTATAATATTAAGAATCATTACAAATTTATTTGTTTAGTTGATTTCATGCAAACTGTGTGCTGATGCCAGAAAATATAAGTTTGTTAACATATAATATAACTTGTACCTCCTCTAGGTTAAGACTTCACGGTATGGGAGTCCGACTCGTACTTGGCTGGCTTTACGTACCGAAAATATATATATTTGAAAATAAAAGTGACATATCGTTTTCTCTTTACAGATCCCATGAAATGAGCTGAGCGACACAATGACAAACGTCGGAGTTACATGAAAAGAGTGAGAAATCAGTGATGTTACATGCAGTGTGGTTTTAAACGATATAAGTGTAATAGAATAGTGACTTATCAGCATGGAGTTACACAGACATTTGCTGTTCTACGCCTTTATGTGAGTATTTCATATTCTAAAATTTTTAATTACCTAAACAAATATTTTTCTCAAATAAAATATTTTCATTGTGTTAAGTAATTTATAAAAGATTTATAAAATATTTACCAAGAACACATGATCTTTTATGTAGGTATGTATAATAAACTACTATTTTTAAAACTAAAGTGTCTTATCTGACATAATTTTTTTATTCACGTCAGGTATTGCTGAAACATGACATGATCGTGTGATTTGAGTAAATAAGGACTTTTTAACGTCGGTTTAAAATCAGTAATACATTATAATACTTTATTTCTAAAGTGGATTATGTTTGGCTTTTATGACAACAATGTGTCACTTTTTTAGAAATAAATATTAAATATACTCAGCATTCCAATAAAGATGCTAATAAATCTTTCAAGATTCTATACAACGAATTTACTTATTACGGTTATTTCCATATTATTATTATTCAAACGTCAAACTGGCTATTTTATTACCATTACCTATCATAATATACATTAGGAATTCGTTGAGAATAATAAAGTATTTTTTGATTAATCAAATAACGAAACCAAAATCGATAAACAATTATCGATTTTGGTTTCGTTAATTAACGTAAAAATAATTCGTTAAATCAACAATAACAATAACACATCTTCACGCCTGTTTCCTAAGGGTAGGGTTGTCATCTCAAAAATCTGTCAACTAGGACAAGGCACGTAAGAACCCCGGATTTCGGAGCTTCCTACCCGGACGTTAGAAATTTGTATTTTTCATAAGATACTCAGAAGAATAAAATATAGTTTTTATGGTCATAAGTCATGTATTATTTATTTTAATGCTATTTTAAACTAAATAACGAACTTAAAAAAAAATACTTCAAGTAATCATAAACATTTCTTCCAAAACTTGAAATTTTTAGTCTTAGTTTTTTGATTCAAATCAATCATTCAAAAATCAAATCAATTAAATCAAAATACGTATTACAAATAAAACCCCGCCCGAACGCTCCCCGGACGCCCTCTAAACTAGGAGAAATCGGGGGAAACCCGGACGGATGACAACCCTACCTAAGGGGATCGGTAGAGAGTGCCACATATCACGATCCTTACGGCATACACATTCATTACTTTTTCATACATACAAGCCGGTTGCGATGACTTTTGACGCCACCTTCGGATATTGCCCTACCCAATTAATCTGATCATGGCATGTCTTGGTCTTCCCCAAGAACCTACGTCCCTCTAAATTCGTATTGTACATCTATTGAATAACACCAAATTAACCACGATACACGGCGTCTACCTTTACAACGTCCGTACTTCTCGCTTACACGACACCGGCATAAAGTGACAGCAGTGCTGTGAGCTGTAGCGTTTCGTGTGATGTGGAAGTAGCTGGTGACCTATGGAGGTGGGAGGAGGAAGAAGGGGAACGCATTTGTATAAATTATACGGATGTCTATGGGCGTCGCTAGTCATGAAAATGGCTCCCACTCCTTTGTTCCCGTATTCTAAAAAAAATATCTTCGTAGTTTTTACGGCGTATTCAATATCAAGCTATAACTAAACATAATGAATATATCATAAGTAGTGATGTTTACTATCTGGTCTCGTGTACAGCCATAAAAGCTAACAAAGCATGCTCGTTAAACTCAGCTCCTATTTAATGTCGATATATTAATTTAGATTGATACAATAATAACGACATAACTCGTCGTAACATGCGTTTGATTTATCTATCGACTTCAATTTGTTTACAATAAATTAATTGTGGCTTATTGGGAGGAATTTGGTGTTACATGCGGTGGCCATAATTTGCAATGAAAAAGATTTAATTATCGTAAGAAGTATTTGTAGATATGTCTCTTTAAGATAAAAAGTTTGTATAAAGACAATATGGATATTAGCAAATAACAATATAATGTCTAGAAGTTAGTGCTTATTTGTTATAGTCGTACCTATTGGTGAAATGCTTATTGAACTAAAGGGTTTCTCGAAAAAGGACACATTTATAGACTCCAGCGAGCTCCACATGTGAAGTGTTAAGAACTTATTTGATGCTTAATTTTAACTACTACAATGCTTCTAATTAATAACTTCTAACTACCCATGAAGCAAAATTTTTAGTTTCGGATTTTGCAAGTAAACTTACTAATGTAGGCTTTAGGAGACATTAGTAAGAACCTGTGTGCCCGGCCTTATGGCTATGATTTTAAGAATTTAAGAACAAGGGGAATAAGCGTAAATTGTTATAGTTTTTACAATAAATCAACTTTAAAAGATTTGATAGCGGTTTATTTAATTATTTTACAACGTTTCAGTAGCTTTACAGCAATCATACGTTAAAATTGTTTTATTGTTATACTTTACTAGCCGCGCCCCGCGGTTTCACCCGCGTAAATTTCGATCCCGTGGAAAATAGAAAATCATGGCATCCCATAGGAACATTTTTTCGGGATAAAAACTATCCTATTTGTTAATCCAATTAACCCTCATATGTGTGTGTGCCAAATTTCATGAAAATCTGTTCAGCAGTCTTTGCGTGAAGGAGTAACAAACAAACAAACTATCGCATTTATAATATTAGTAGAATTACCAGAGAATTTGTCGTGGGCGCTATTAATGAAATAGTATAACAGATTAAGTGCCATGAGCCTATATACTGACTTCTGTAACAACACCGCCAACATACGACTTCGGACTGTTATTAAGAACTAAAAATTGCCAGAACACTCTCTTTAATCCGACCCGGGGTCAGAACCCGGAATCTATCGTCTATGGACGAACAGGCTTGACTACGAGACAACGAGATGTAGACTTACTAGTATCCCCTAATATGGCATGCCACGCTTTGCAGTTACTTGGCAAGAAGCCAAGGTCTATTGCCTAATCTTATGGTGATATGATTGATGAAATGAATGTTCTAAGGCTTTTTATATTTTCTTTTGGCCATTACTTTGCGCAGTGGTAACGTAAACTCTTGTCGGACTCCGCGCGTTGCATCAGAGGTGTCGGGTTGGAATCCCGCCTAGGTTATGAAATAAAAATATTTGACATAAGTCCTTCGGTAGGTACTTAGCACTAGGTTAGGCTAACGTGGTGTTATTAGTCAGATTATTATCATACTCACTGTGTGTATTCCCGTTAAATTTAGTTGTTACATATCATTATTTGGTACGCCTAACTATACCTGGTGCATAAGAACTAGAAAGTCCACCTGACGTTGTCTGCTAGCTGTGTTTGTCGAGTAACAACGGTCCTGCTTGTACCATTGTTCTGTCCGCCAACTTAAGCTAAGTTATTCAAGATAAGCGCTCCTAAAATTAATGCATCACTACGTTTTAGGATCCAATTCCTTGCGAACGTATTATTTCCTTGTTTTATTGAAACGTAACGTATAACGTGCTAATGTATACGTTAACTTCGTGTAATGTATTGTTTATTGAAATAATAAACGAACGCAACCGACGTAATAAAACTATTTTGACGGATTTCATTGCGGTTTATTTGAGTATTTTACGGTCCCGACCTTTCAATAACAGCAGCCATGGTCACCGGTGGAATATGACAGATGTCATGATGTCATAATTTATTAAAAGTAGGTACCCGTTGATTTATTGTTATGTAGTTGTTCCGAATGTAAATCACACTGAATATTATAAATGTGAAAGTTTCTTTGTTTGGATGTTTGTCCGTCAATCACGCGGAAAGTACTGAACGGATTTTGAGAAAATTTGATATACAGATAGGGTATTAGATAATTTAGATTTTAGGATATTTTTATCCCCTGGGATAAAGCAGGAATCACAGGAAAGTCAGAACTTTACATTGAAATTTTTTTAAAAGAACACTTGGTGCGTTATTTACAATCAATATCTAAGCCGAAAATATAGTTTTTAGAATGTTTGTCTGTTTGTCTGTATGTATGTCCAGACTAAACTAAAAAAGTACTCCATGGATTTTATTCAAATTTTGCATAAATTAAAAATTACTAACAGGTCGTGTCAACATTTAGATGTTATCACGCTATCACTTACGAAGGAGGAGCTGTGAATTTTTCATTCAGAAGAATGGAGAACCTCAATTTTTAAAGGCCGAAATCCACGCAGGCGAAGCTGCGGGCGGAGGCTAGTTACTTAAATAAACCGCGATAAAATTAATAAATAATTTTATTACAATGTGTTACAACTGACACTGAAAAAAACATTGTGTGAACGAAACATTAATGATACTCTACATATATATATAGCTCTACACCACTGTAAAGACATAACACATAATAAGAATTGCGTCACAAAAGACTAGCAAGTAATAACTATAGAATCCATTGTATTCATCACATAAGTAGGAAATTTAAAAAGAGCGCAGCGAATCTGTTTGGTTTGTTTGAGACCCTTAGAAGTTTATGCACGTTGGTGACCACCAAAAGCAGATTTCGATCCGAATATCTAGGATGGAAGAACTAACATGATCAACATCTATCAGCTATCAGCTAACATTATAATGTCGTCCTAGCCGATTTCAGCTACGGCGGCCGTCAATACAGACGTGCCAACTGCGCAGGACATATTATAGTGCACAAGTGTGCGCGCAGACACAAGTGCACTCTCTATTCCCTCATTCTCATATTCCGATGGGACGGCAATCCGACACGACCGGTGAGAAATCAGGCGCAGGATCGATGGCTTAACATGTTCTCCGAAGCGCGGGGGTGTATCACCGCCAACTTCCTGACTCCGGACTGTTGTTAGAAATTGAAAAATCCCAATAACAATTTTTGGTCCGACCCGGGATTCGAACCCAGGACCTCACATCTGTGGTTGAACACGCTTACCACTAGACCACGAGGCAGTCAACATTACCAACGCTTGCAATACAATATCCCGACTAACGCACTGTTATTTAAAATTCACGAATTCTTGGTTGACTGCACCAGGAATCAAAGACAAGACCAACGTGGCAGTAGCAGTGTGCAGTGTGCAGCCATTGCGACTGCAGTGCTATTTCCATGATGATCCAAGCCATTACCGAGTGAGAAGTAAAATTTGAGCACTTTCGCTTCCTGCTTGGCCAGTCGCGGGCTCTCGCTCTATATTCTCAAACGTGTCTCGTGGGCGATCCAGATCGCGGAGATCTTACACACGCACCGAGAATTTACGCTAATTTAATTAGCTTTGCTTTAATTGGTGTGTAAGTAGCCGGTGGCCCATGGAGGTGGGAGGAGAAAGGAGGGCAACGCATCTGTATAGCTTCTATGCGGATGTTTGTGGGCGTCGGTAGTCATGAAAATGGCCCCGGCTGCTCGTTTGCCCTCCTATATCATAAAAAAAAGCTGGACCTTTCAATTACGACTTACCTCGTAGTTGAACCTTATGAGATCCAAATTCAATATCCCGAAGGAATATTGATTATTAATTAAATTATGTATTTAAACATATTTTTCGTAAATCCTTAACCCATCCTACTAACATTATAAATTCGAAAGTTTGCATTTTTTGTTCTTCAATTCATTCATTCATTCATTCATCTTCAATAGTAAAAAAATACTGTACTGTTTTGGAAGAAATAGGGCCCATATTACAATCCAATACACCAAGGCAAATATTACAATGTGAAAATACTTCCCTTAAAAATTTGCTCTTCTGAAAAAAATATTTGTCGTAAAGAGAATAAAACCATGGGGCACACCAAATATTACATAAAACATCGCCTAATAAACAAATCCTATGTCCGCCATCTTAAATCATTTACATTCCATTTTGATTTACATCAAACTCACGACAGGCAAGGACAATAGGGAATCAGAATATTCTAGTATTCGAGACGTTTATAATATATAGCGGACGGTCTCTGGAGAAATTCTACACGGAGGTGTCAAAACGACTGCCTTAAACTTATTTATGGTCTGTCTATTGAATGCCGGACACATTCCTGAATTCGCGCTTCTGTTGGTTAAAAATTTATGATACAAGATATCAGGGATACTCCCGTTTTAGGAATACAAAGAATCATATCTATTCAAAAGATAAAAAGCAAAATACCGGACTTTTTCGATCGAAACGGTTGATCGTAAAAAAATCAACTTGAAACTGAAATTCCCACTGAATTCTGATATTTTATCAGACAATAGGAAAGAGTATGAGAAATTGGAAAATTATTATATGACAAAGAAGTCCAAAATAGAATGTTATTAGGCTGATTGTAGAATGTTAGTGTTCTAAATATTAGTTAGTACTACTTTTAACATTTAATCTTTAATCTGCTTAGATTTTTTTTCATGTGCCGTCGTAATATAAAATGTCTTATCGTAGGACATCACATTGACGAACTCTTAATAATATTATGGTAAATTAATTAATTTTATTTATTGATGTTAGTCTATCCGTAAGTGTGATATCGAGATCCCGAGTTCGAGTCCTAGGTCGGACCAAAACTTGTAAAGCTGATGGGATTTATCAAATTGGCGAGTCAGGAAATTAGATGAGTTACGCCTTAAGCCGTCTATGTTGCCCCTAACTTATCTCCTGTCTTTTGAACTGTCATCCCATCGCAATGGGAGTATAGGGGAAGAAAGAGTTTACTTACTACTAACCTGCGTCTACACTTGTGCAGTATGTATAGCGCAGATGGCCAGTTTCCATAGACCGTCGTTCAAACTATTTACAGATTTACTACAGATAATAAACCATATTAACTAAGGTACATAGCCTGAAGATACTGTCCCCTTGTCGTGGAGGGCAGGCTTACATGCCTCTGTGATCCCCAAGGCTATGCCGAACAGGGCTACCCATACCGGATAGGGTTGTGGGGAGAGGTAGACTACGAGCTGCTCGACCCGGGATCCTCCAGCCGTCCCTCTGAATCAGCAGAAGCCGGCGTGGATTGGAACGAGTGGCGGGTCCGATTTCGGATGGGACATTGGTGGCGTGCTGTTTAGGAGTAGGACTCCTAAAGAGCACGCCCAGGAGCCAGGATGGGAACCAGTCCCCAAGAAGGATAAGACCAGCCTCTTCGCCGAGGTCAGCCTGTCGCTGGAAGAATCCTGTTGCTTGCAGATCCGGGACCATCCAATTATAGTGGCTGAAGGC
>LUGF01049226.1:235722-247493 GCA_001625245.1 Calycopis cecrops | reverse complement strand
CTTCAATGTTGAAAATATAATATAATGTGAAAAAATCACATGACTTTACTTTTAAATTTCTACTAAACAGTAGATTATTCGTTGTCTGTGGCGTCCATTTTTGCTTTCATTTTTTTGTAGAGCTTTGTCTCTTTCTCGCAAATCCTTTGCAAGCTGACATTGAACCGATGAGAGCGCAGCTGCAGCGCGCGCATGGCCAATCAGGAGCGAACGCGCGCTGTTAGGATTTTGAAATAAGGCTCTCTCACCACTCTCTCTCTCTCTCTCTCGCTCTCACACAGTGTTATAATGAGATTTTACGATATCGATTTGGATATTATAACATCATGTCAAATTGCTTAAATTGAGTTTTTTGTTGTCTGAGCTATAACAGTAGTTATTATAAGTCAAGTATTGAAAACATAAGTAGAATGTTACAACATTAGTGTAGATAAAACTAATAATGATATTTCGTTCACACCAAATTGCGTTGAAAGATTCCATTAAGATCTACAGCATATGTTATATATATTTTTTTGAATTCTCACTCCCTTATTTTAAAAGTTTGAGAGGGGGGGACACATTTTTCCACTTTGTAGGCGTCTAACTTTCTAACAATTGATTTTGAGGAAAAATGGGCTTAGTAACCGTGAGGTCATATTTAAAGACCTATTCATAGACACCCCTTAGATACTGGATGAAAAAAAAATATTTTAGATACAGTTCTATGTTTGGAGTTTTGTTTTAAAAATAAAGATTGGCACCCTTTATTCTTTAATTTATTTATTTTATTCAAAATATCAGACCACCATTATGTACCATTTTATAACATCATATCATTAAGCATCATTCCTGGGTCCGAAAAGTTGAATGGACTTAATAAATTTCATTTAAATTACCTATTTTTAATAATTAATTAAATTAATTAATAACCTATTTAATATTCAAAATTTAAAATCACGAAATAACTTCTTATTTCAGATATTTATTTTTTTTATTTTTTCGACGATCAGGCTGGCGCGGTGGTACAGGGCTCGGATAAGTGGAGCATGTTGCGCCAAGGGTCGCGGGTTCGATTCCCGCCTTGGTCATGGATGTTTATATATGTATTTATATGTATTTCTATAATAAAAATCTTAAATATATACAATTTCTTAAATTGATAAAACATATTAAATATATTCCGTTGTCTAGTACCCGTAATAGAAGTCCTTACGGTACTTAGCACAGGGCTAGGCTAACGTGGTGTGTAAAGTCCACAGACATTTATTATATTGTATCCACTTATCACATTAGTTATAGTAAGTAGTCAAGTCAGACTAGTAAAATTGTATTTACTCGTATATTCACTTATGCTATTAATTTAGTATCAGAATTCATATAAAATATTCCTCTAGTCTAGGTCAACAGTGGTAAAAGTATATATTATCTACTTAGTACTAATATGTCAACTGTCGCATTGTTCGCTTTTCCTAGGCTTTCAGTGCATTTCCTGCTCTCCATTTAATCAGCATGCAGACCTACAACTAGCCAGTATCGACGGCATATAAACGCCTCATAAAACCTAACAATAACGTGGGGAAAACTTGCCTGCAAATTATGATTTAATTCTAATATATTTTATGGATGTGTCGATATTAAATACTCCAACTATTTGCGGTTCATTTGTTATAATATAAGCGGGCAAACGAGCAATCGGAGACATTTTCATGACTACCGACACCAATAGTCATTCGCAAAGCGCAGTGGTTCTTAACCTTTTAGTCCTACAATTTTCGTTATGCCGCGGACCAGCCAGTTGCTTTATTGATCTGGAGGTAATAACGTTGAAGACATGACGCGCTCGGGTAAAGTTGTGTTGACATATATTGATGCGAATATTTGAAGCAAAATAACTATTTAGAAAATGACTGTTGGGCCTGACCGTCTTAGTAAAATATGTTCAAAACATTATTAGCCGCTAAATGCAATCATTTCTTTTCACTGGCCGGCACTTTCATTTTTGGGTACGTTTTGACTGATCTCCTTTAGCTTATTTTATCGCGGTTTATTCACGAGTCTACCCGTCATTGCTGTAAAGCAATGTCGGCCGTGTAAAATAATTAATTAAATAAACCGAGATAAATTCCGCTAAAGTTGTTTTATTGTAATATGGCGGTTGTTAACTTACACTGGAAAATGAATGCCATGCAGGTGACCGGTGTGGTGGACATATGCCATAGACATCCCTCATGTACTGGTTGGATGAAAATTTGTTTTAGATTCAGTTCTATAAACGGAGTGCCGCCTCTTTGTTTCTTTATTTATTTATTTTTATTCAAAGTTCAAATAGCGGTTTACAAAATACAATCAACCAACAAAGTTGCAAATATGTAGGCCGAATAGTTTCGAAAAATTATGGCTGTGACATACGGACGGGCAGGTGGACGGACGAACGGACAGACAGACATGACGAACCCACCAAAATGAAGTCTTGTCCATTAGAAATTGTGTACCTATCTATATAAAGCGACTGTATGATTTTCGTATGCTGACTATTCCGCATTCTTAAGCTGTAGGTACAAAGTAGGTACAACAGTACCCGCTACCCGGTAGTAGGTACAGTAAAATATATAGGTAGTGTGTAATGCAAAAGTTTGTGTGTATGTTAGTAGCTATATTACGCAATAGCTACGGAATGGATTGGGAACAAAATTAGCGCAGATATAGAACGAAATCTAAACGAAACTAAACGATAAATTATATTTATGTGATTATTCTAAAAAATACATGGGCCTCTAGATATTACACGATTCCCGCTAATATTATTACGTTATAATAATATTATGAATTAATAATATTATGGTCTCATGTTATAAAGTTTTAACTAATTGCCTTATTATAAATACGGTAGCATCCCAAATGGCGACATAAACTTGGACTCTATCTTTTGAATATTTTTACTATTTGTCCACCCACTTCGCACTCATTTGCATATAAAATTATACATTATTAATGCAGTTCTCTAGAGCGTCGCTGAGCTAAAAGGCTTTCGGAAGTTTGAAAATTAATTAGCTTTAAACAGGAGGAGCAGAAATATATTAATTAAGAGGTAGTGAATTGGGTCGACTCGACGGGGGAGGTAAAGAGAATAAAAAGAGGGCCATCGTTTCTATACTGATAGTTTAATTTCTATAGAGTTTCTGCTGTAGAATGTTTCTCTTGCAATAGTTTTAAGGTATTGCACATGGATTATACGTAAAATTACAAATTATGTATAGTTGTATGACGAAAATAAGTTACATCGGCTTTCGTCGTTGACGCAGAAGAGTGCAACATAGGTCGATCTAATCCGATTTATAACACTAATCCAATAAAAACCTTATTCCACGATTAATGATAAGGCTTAAAATATAACAATACGTGAGCTCATTGCGAGCGAATGTATACTGTGCAAGTACATCGGTATAACTTATTTCTGTGGTACAATTATACGTTGCTCGATTTTTTAGGGGATGGACTATTTTGATAAGTCTGTCGTGTCCCAGAAAGGATGAGCCAGAGAGGTGGATAACCGCCCGAGTTTACGGCGACGCAAAGGAGCTCGGCGAATATACGTCGACTAGGTCCCCATTCTTAAGGGGACGTCAAGGGGGGCTTAGTTATCGTATCAGACGTCTTGTCGGAGTACCAATGAAAATTTTGTGTCACGTCTCGGACAGACCTGTGATTCCTTATCACGGCCGATGGCATTCGAGGGGATTTCCGATTAATCGAGATTCAAAGGAAGTCCTACACACTCCACGGTTCGAGCCCAGGTCCGTGACCACCTTTAATGATCGACCGTTACTCTGTCTTTCTATTTTTAATAATAAATAGATAATTTAAAGTAAGATTAAGCTTTCCGAAATCATTACTGCACTGCTAATTTTTCTCAAGAAACCCGCTCAGAGGCAAAAAAGATGCAACTTTAAATTCAAGAGATCCAGTTTCCACGCAACTGGACGTAATTAATTTACTATATAAGATCGTAACTGTACAGTTCGCGAATGCCTCGCTTAATTGCGTGGACCACAAGAAAAATGGCCAAGTAGTCGTCGTGCTAGTGAAGAGTTGGTACCATGTTATAACTAGCGAAAAAGCGCAGCTTCATCCTTTTAAATCGCGAGATTTTTTAACCCTTACAGGACATCTTAAATCATAGATGGCGTTAATAGTACAATATATATATTTTTTATTATTACTAATAATATTATAACCATTTTTTTAATATTAGATAACACATCTAGACATATATTTAAATTACTATGCTAAAGCCCAAACACAAAGGTCTAATAGTTTTTCCGTAGAGTGTACCACTAAAATGTTGTGGCAGTAGTATAGGCTCGCTTGGCTCGCCCAATAAAAATAGTCGTAACAAAAGTAATGACGTCTTAAATTTACGCTAATATTACTCTTTACAATAAAACAACTTTAACGAATATTATCGCGGTTTATTTAATCATTCTACAAGCCCGACGTTTCAGAAGCTTTTTTTTATGGTATGGGGGGGGCAAACGAGTAGTCGGAGCCATTTTCATGACTACCGACGCCCATAGACATCCATATAGAAACTACACAGATGCGCTGCCCTCCTTTCACCTTCCACTTCTATAGGCCACCGGCTAGTTACACACCGCACGAAACGCGACAACACAGCTGTCACTTCACGCCGGTCTGTAAGCGAGAGGTACCACCCCGGTCGTGCCGGCCCAATTCGGCTGCATGCATGCAGTGTGGCACTACCTCTTACTACATCTTTATATACTTGCTTTACATAATGATGAGACATGATCACGGGTGGACGTAAACGGCGGCCGAGGTCGAACATACCTACATATAAAACATCTTTGACCTAGGCGGGATTCGAACCCGCGACCTCTGAAGCAACATACTGGGCTTATCCGAGCACTGTACCACTGCGCCAGCCGGTTGTCTAAATCTTGATGCCGCAAACGCACATACTCGTAATAATGTCATATCATACATTTTCCCCCTTTACCCTTTGATCTTAGTGAAACTATACCAAGAAACTCTATTATAACTCTATTATGACGACCAGGCTGGCGCAGTGGTACAGGGCTCGGATAAGCGGAGCATGTTGCACCAGGGGTCGCGGGTTCGAATCCCGCCCAGGCAATGGATGTTTATCGATGTATTATATGTATTTCTATAATAAAAATCTTAAATTTATAAAAACACTAGCTGCGCCCCGCGGTTTCACCCGCGTAACTTTCGATCCCGTGGGAATATCGGGATGAAAAATAGATGTTGGCCGATTCTCAGACCTACTCAATATGCTCACAAAATTTCATGAGAATCGGTCAAGCCGTTTCGGAGGAGTATGGCAACGAAAACTGTGACACGAGAATTTTATATATTAGATATTGAATACATTTCCGTTGTCTAGTACCCGTAACACAAGTCCTACGGTACTTAGCACGGTGCTAGGCTAACGTGGTGTGTTAAGTCCACAGATATTAAACTCTAAGGTACGAAAATTATTTGGCCGAGGACTTCCAAGTCGGTTACGTCATTGGGATAATTATGATGCAACTTCACGAGCAGCGATTATGAAGAGATAAAAAAGCGATTGTCGTTTCGTTTCTTAAATACTCTCATTGATTCTTTGAGATTACGCGCAGGTCACTTGGTTACGGTGAGACTACTTTTCGTCGTTCTTATATTTATACAGATGAAGTCTCGCGGTTTCACTCGCGTAAGGTCTTTTCTAAGGGAATTTCATTTAATTTTTCATTTCACAAATTTTTTCGGAATATGAATAATTTTAATGTTATTATCGATTGTAAAACGATAAATTAAAAAGAAATCCGTCCAGTGGCGGCAGGAAAGAATTGGCTCTAACGAAATTTCTCATATTTTAGACTTGTAGAAGAGTTTGTGAAAATTCCAACCGCTTCTTCATTAAGTAGGTTGTGTTTACGGAAGGCAGAAGTCATACAAAAGTAAAATTAAAGATGATTAGATAGATTTTTCTTCTCAGTAAAAAACTTGTTCGCCGATCAACGGGACTGTAGACCTATAGCAGGCGCTCAGAAAGGGTTTTTTTTAGTAAGAGGTAGTGCCACGCTGCATGCTTGCATGCAGCCGAATTGGGCTGGCACGACCGGGGAGGTACCTCTCGCTTACACGAGACCGGCGTGAAGTGACAGCTGTGCTGTCGCGTTTCGTGCGGTGTGTAAGTAGCTGGTTGCCTATGGAGGAGGGAGGAGAAAAGGGGGCAGCGCATCTGTATAGTCTATATGCCGATGTCTATGGGCGTCGGTAGTCATGAAAATGGCTACAAATGCTCGTTTGCCCCCCTATACCATAAAAAAAAAGGGTTAGGCTGTTCCGGTACGACGGGACCCCTAGACCACTACATTATATTTAATGTCCTTATATCCGAATTTCGGCTATGGCGCCTATATCTTTTAGAGATTAGCCAACAGCACATGGCATACTATATACATAAGAACACAAGTGGAGTCTATAGTTTTTTCTCCTATTCCGCATTTTCGTTGGGGCGATAGAAATACCAAAAGAGACCCTGTTGAACAATTGCAAACATTTTCTTGAGTTTAAAAGTATTATTTTATTCTTTAATAAATCTTATATATGGAGCATAGCCCTGTACGGAAGCGAGGCATGGACGTTACTGAAACGAGACGCCGAAAGATTGGAAGCTTTTTATATGTGGTGCTGGAGGAAGATGGAGAGAGTTAGAAGGAAGGAAAAAAACGGAATGATGAGATTTTAGAACTTGTAGGAGAGAAAAAAGTCTGCTGAAGGCAAAGTGAGAAGAGGACAGATGTTTGTCCACCTAGTGCGACATGACGATTTCATTAAAACTATTGTAGAAGGACAAATAAAAGCGAGGAGAGAAAAAGGGAGGCAGAGAAGGGCATATGTAGACCAACTAAAGGAGAAGGTGAACGTCGTGACGTACGAGGAGCTAAAGAGATTAGCAGAGGACAGGGACATTTGAAAGGGACTCCATCGACAAGAGCTGTGCTCTTAAGTAAGAAGAGAGAAAAGTATTACTATATTATACCAGATTTAATGTAGTATACATTAAATCTGGTATAATATAGTAATAAGAGATTTTAATTAAATCAGTACAGTAGTTTCCCGTGTAATAGTAACAAAAATCGTATATATAATCGTAGATAGGTACGTAAGATAAAAAATTATACTAAAGTATACTTAATATAATATACATAATATTTATTGTAAGATGTAGTGCCACACTGCATGCTTGCATGCAGTCGAATGGGGCCGGCACGACCGGGGAAGTACCTCTCGCTTACACGAGACCGGCGTAAAGTGACAGCTGTGCTGTCGCGTTTCGTGCGGTGTGTAAGTAGCCGGTGGTCCATGGAGGTGGGAGGAGAAAGGAGGGCAGCGCATCTGTGTAGCCTCTATACGGATGTTTGTGGGTGTCGGTAGTCGGGAAAATGGCTCCGGCTACTAGTTTCCTCTCCTATACCATAAAAAAATAAGAATAATAATGTTTATCTAACTGTCTAACTCTTCTGGCTCAGTGACCCGAAGTGAGCTTTGGCATTCTAAACCAGAGTTCTCCACCTCGCACGGCTTTAAACATACATTCTACTTTTAAAGCAATGCTCATAACAAAAGATATGCAAATCAAAACGCGAATTTCATTTGTTCATAAAACTTTTGTTCACATATAAAACTGAATGTTACGTTTCTGTTATGTAAATCGTCTCCCACACAGCATTAAAAACTGTCAACTATATTTATGTAGGGTTATAAGTAACACGACTTTTGTTACTCCTAAAACAGTAGATTTCCATATGAATATTCAGAGACTAATTTCGACTAAAAGGTGATGTAGACTAACTTCGACTAAAATGGAAGTTTAAATTTACAATCCAGTAATGTAGCACTTAAGCTTACGAGGTTTTTATTGTATTTTTTTTTATTTCGTAAAAGGCAAGCAGCATCAGTTAATGATTACCGCTGATTTGGAGACACATATACCTACAACTGCGTTGAAATAATATATTCTTAGGCTTTATCTTTGTAATTTATTAAGGTTTTTTATAGTACTAGCTAGAGTTAGCCTTGTCTACTTACCTACTTGGACATTAATCCTAGCATCAACAATCACAAAAGATGTCGTAATTATGTCTAAAATTTACACGAAGGTTACATTTTAATGAATTATAGAATTTTTATTATAATGGTATGTTATATTAGTAGGCAGTGCCACGCTGCATGCATATGCAAAGTCTACAGCTATGCGTTTCAGGCGCAATTTCTTACCACGCACAACATCACTTTGGAACGAACTGCCACAGTCGGTATTTCCGAACCTACACGACCTGGGATGTACTTCAAGAAAAGAGCTTACTTATACTTAAAAGGTCGGCAACGCGCCTGCAAAGCCTCGTTTTTTGCAAATGTCTATGGGCGGCGGTAGTCATCTACCAACTGCTTGTTTGCCCCTTATGCTATAAAAAAAAATGCATGCAGCCGAATCAGGCCGGCACGACCGGGGAGATACCTCGCGCACGATACGCGGCGTAAAGTGGCAGCTGTAGGTATAACCTTTATGCATATGTCTAAATTCTAATAGTCATCGGTAATGATGAAAATGACTCTGACTGCTCGTTTGCCCTCTTATAATATAAAAAAACTGAGTAACATTCGCGTTAACTTAAACATCAATACAAAACATATAAACTCAATGGTCTCGTTGCCTTAACTCGGTTTTATATCTTCGACAATTTTACAATTGATTTAATCAACAAGCTCTTCCTTATGGTGAAAACACGGGGGCCAGGTCAGAGGCCCATGATTGGCCACCGTTACTCGTTTGAATTTATGATAGACGGTCCATAAACGGAATAAGTGTGAATAAAATGAAGTGTACTACTGCAAATACATGGTGAAGTTTATAGAAATCAATAATAAAGTTATTACAGACGCCACACCTCGGGAACAAGACGGTCTTGTACAGGTGTTATTGTGAAATAACTATTCTGTACAGGAAATAAATTGTATATTTATAGATACCTATATATAATTGAGTGACGAGTCCCGCTGGGTTTGTTTTGCACATTCTCAGGTCAGGGTTAGGGTTGCTGACGTCTAAAAATAAATTCTCGTGTCGCTGTGAATTAACATACTACTCCGAAACCGCTAGACCGATTCTAATGAAAATTTGTGTGTCTATCTGAAAATCGGCCAACATCTATTTTTCATCTCGATATTTCTATGGGATCGAAACTTAAACAGGTGAAACCACGGAGCGCAGCTAGTTTTGTTTAAAAATACATATCTGATACAAAGCTGTCATATTATTTAATGCGGTAAAGGCTAAAGAGCAAGTCAACGTGTACTCGCTTGAGGATTTTTTAAAGTTACTGTGGAATTATACGAATCTTACCGTAGTCGTTGAAGTTCTATATAACCTCTAAGATAAAAACTGAGCTTATAAACTACAACCGCAGCTGGAGTTCCTCAAGAACGAACGCGACTCTGAAATGAAAAGTGCGAAAGAGACGTGAGCAAAATTCAAATTCAAATTCTTCATTTTGCAAAAATGCGGTACATATAGATGATAAAATGATATTTTGTCCAGCGCATTTGCCATGTTATTCTATGGCATACAAAAAACATATAACACATTATTAAAACATAAATACAAATAATCAAAATATATTGGTATTATTATTATTATTATTCGGATTACGAGGCCCAGGGCTACAGCCCCACTAAGCCCTAGCCTAGGTATAACGCTGGAGCATGTGTGCCTAAATCGTTTCGTAACCAGTAAAAAAAAGAAGTAAGTACGTAAGGCACACCTTACCGCCCACGTATTGTTATCTCAATAGAGATATTTGACAAAAAACCGTTCAATCATAAGGTTATTGAAATATAATTTCATTAATGCTCCATGTGACATCTCTCTCAGTGGGTAAATGCTCGAGTTTTTTTTTCTATCCGCGGTCAACGGCTTGTCAACATCACCCAAGGCTGTATCAATCATTTATTGTTTGCTATTCAAAATTTCGTTTCTCATAACTGGTTTGCGATGCGCAATTGTTTTCTAATGATCCTTGATAGATTTTTTATCGAGTTGCTAACTGTTATGGGAAAAAATATATAGTCTCTAGTGTCATTGTTATCTTACAACCAATTTGGGTAGTTGCTTAACCAAAATCGAACCACACTCTTTATTTGACTAATGACTTATTTCATTAATGGTTGTATATTTAATCCACGATGTTGCGTTGTGGACGTCGCGTCGTTTAGTTTGTGATAGTTGAAACAGTACATACATACAGAAGGTATTGGTCAGTTATAAAAATAGTTCATAATTCATTGGTTATAAAAACGCTTCGAAAATTGGAAAGGCATTCCTTTGCAAGGAAAAAGTAAATATGTAGGTACCAATGAAATTTAATACAATTCCATTGATATTTTAAAATGCGACGCACTTATTAACTGTACTAGCCCATAATAATTAATTACAGTAAGTCAATAGTCAAAGACGACAGATATTTATTTATTTAATATAGTTTGATCAATAGGTATTAGCTATTACCTATAACACCACGATCCCTATTGATGGTCAGGTGGTTTGACCCTAATTTGACTTTTAAACTGGGATACACGTAGGTTTTTTATGTGACTGTTACACGCCTCTCTTGTTATCACCAGGTCAGATTTGTCCGCCGTAGGTGTCGTCAACTGGTCTTCATGCAAACATGAGGTCGACACCTACACGGCATATCTAAGGGCGAGAGCACATGTGCTACTTTTAGCAGCGGCGATCGGCGACTTAGTCGCTTTTTAGAATCTGAATGCAGCGACCAGACGCTAGTGATGTGACTCGAGTCACTTTAGTAAAAAAGTAACTCGAGTGAAAATGTCTCTCGAGTAAAAATGTCACTCGGGTGACGAGCTCAATTGGCGACCCGAGTATGCTCGGCGCGACGAGGTCACTCGAGTGAACTCGGTGAATTCGGTGCAAGTTCACTCGAGTAGGTTTTTTTTCACTCCAGTAAGAGTTTGACAAACTGACTCGAGTGACTCGACTAAAAACATGACTCGAGTCGCATCACTATTAGACGCTCCCACCGCACAAAACGCCGAACGCGGTGACGCGATTTCTATACTGCGACTGAACGCAGTCGCTTAATCTTAAACTCTAAAACTTCACAGCGGGGCAGAGACTGCTATTGTATAAAGCGCGAGTCCGTCCCCACATGGAGTACTGTTCCCATCTCTGGGCGGGAGCGCCAGTATACCAGCTTGGGCCTTTCGACTCGGTCCAAAGGAGAGCTGTGAGACTTGTCGACGATCCTATACTTACAAGCGGTATCGAACCTTTAAGTCTAAGGAGAGAATTTGCTTCCTTATGCGTGTTCTACCGCTTGTATAATGGGTTGTGTTCCGAGGAATTGTTTGAAATGATGCCCACGGCCACTTTCTATCACCGCACCGCTCGCCATCGACAGGGAGTTCACGCTCACACATTGGAGCCCAAATGGTCCCGTACATTTCGTTTTCAGAGGAATTTCCTCCCACGGACCCTCCGATTGTGGAATGAACTCCCTGCCGAGGTTTTCCCAGAGGGCTACAATATGGGGTTCTTCAAGGGAGGCTTCATTAATAGGTTACTAAAGGGTCGGCAATGCGCATGTGATGCCCCTGGTGTTGCAAGCGTCCATAGGCTACGGTAACCACGTACCATCAGGTGGGCCGTATGCTTTTTTTGCCACCATCGTGGCATAAAA
>LUGF01049226.1:195846-218157 GCA_001625245.1 Calycopis cecrops | reverse complement strand
TGCCCCCCCCCCCCATACCATAAAAAACCCAGTTTCAGCATAAACCTGCCACACGATGAGAGTTATAATTACTCACTTTTGTCTGTTGCCATTTAAAGAGATTAGTTCTATGATATTGCGATATTCATGTTACTGGCCGAGGGTTATGTAGAAACGTATATGTAGATATTTCATACTGTTTATGATATTTGCATATAAATTATTGTTATAAAACACGTTAGTTAAAATGTGGATATTATAAATATGTCGAATAGATATAGTGATGGTTGTTATACCATAAACTTTTATTAAACTATTAGTTTACATCAATTTAAAAAAGTTTATAGCTAAAGATTACATACTCCGTGACAAAGTAGAAAATCAAGTTTTTATGAAACTCGGAACAGTTGAAACAAAGGTTTTATTTTAATAAGAGAGGGGCAAGTGACCACGGGTATTCGGATACTGTCATTTTCATAGGAATCAAGACGTCATGGTCTCTTGGAATTATAAGCATTTTTTTTATATTCCAGTCACAAGTTATATAGTGAAATTTCAGTGCTGTAAACTTTAGCAGCTGTATAAAGTTTCATTCAGGTTTAATATGCGCTCAGGAAAAACTATTCCTGAAAGAATAGGTATTAAAAATGTCTATACAAATGGCCGGTGAAGGTGGGAGGAAAAAGGAGTGCATCGCATCTGTATAGCCTCTATGCGGTTGTCTGTGGGCGACGGTAGTCATAAAAAAATGGCTCCGAATGCTCGTTTGCCCCTTATACCATAAAAAAATACACATGCTTACGCCTTTATAATATTAGCAGGGTTTATAGTAAAAATCTCTTATGAATTATTTTCAAAGTTAATGTTTTCTCTTGCTCCCGCTATGTCTGCAATTTTGTTAATTTAATATAATGAATATTTTCTCCTTTATCCAAAATATTGTTAGTGATTGCTGTGTAAACTTAAAAGTTAACCTTCATACCATTATTGAGTATCTAAAGTAAACAACTGAGTAACTCCAAGGTATTATCAGTTTACACAAGTACCTAGTTTATGTCCTTGTACAGGGCCGACGAGGGAGAGATGTTATATGCAAATCGTATCATGTACATCATATACAGCTATGTTTAAATATAGTAACGGGTATCTGTCTACTTTCCGGTTCGTTTTATAGCTCATATAAAGGAAATTGTAGAAAAGAGTATCTATGCCTTTTCACTACCAAGGGCCACAGATAATCGAAAATTAAAAGTTTGTGAAGCCTCTTCTTTAGTGACAATCCCGCCTCATTTAATGTATACTCGGACACACAAAACGGTACAGCATAACTGTTACTTCATCCTGGTATTATGTGAGCTAGAGGTATTTCCCCCGTTGTGCAATTCCGTCTCTCCAGAATTCTGTAATAATTGTTAGTGAATTTTTTGTAGTAACTTTACATTTATGAAAAAATTTAGTACTTTAGTTGTGTAAAATTTTCATATTTCCCACGGACCCCTAATCTATACGTGACCTTACACACACTTGACTGATTTTTGTTTATAGATTTTGTAATCACTATTGTCTGAATAAGTAATTATTGGCATGTACTGGCTGCACATTGGACGTTCAACTCTCGTTCTTATGCCACCAACATTGAGTATAATTTGGCGTGACACAATTCGGCTACAGTAAATTGTATGGGTGGCTGAAGTAAATAGTAATTATTCGGTCCAGTCAACCGGAGCATGTTGACATCGACGCAGTGCAAGAATGTCATAAACTAATTTGTTGGCGTTACTAATTAACATATACGACCGTACTTTTATTGCGTTTTTGATCTTTTAAATATAGACTGGCGATCCATTTATATAATAATCTAATAACAAAATTATTCAGGTTGGACAGCCCTGTTGAGGTGCCCTGTTCAATATAGATCCGAGATACTCTACCACGGACGCCAAAGGCTTTGGTGGGTAGTATTTGATCGGTAGTGGCAGTGGCGTAACTATACCATTCGTGCCCGTGGCAAATCCTCATCGGATGGAGCCCATCCGATGAGTTTAGAACATAAAGAAGTATATTTTTTTTTAGTTGGGCTTCTCCTTGACCGGAGGCCCATGCAATTGCAGACTTGCTACCCTTTAGTTACGCCCCTGGACAGTGGCACATCCTTGTCCGAGTCTGACTCAGTCGGCTTGCGCAGAGATGTTTGGACGGAGAATGAAGAATAATTAATGGCAAATTCTATAGCTGATGGTTTTAAAGACAGAAGGATTCAACTATTTCCTTTTTTTCTCAGTAATCTACGATTGACCTGAGGCCGAAAGTCCCTCTTTTAAAGGCCTGGAAGGGCCTTGATCAATGGTATGGGTCAATAATAATTAATTATTACGCCGTATCAAGTTAAATTGCTTATTGTGCTCATATTTGTCATAATATAGCCGCAGCAGTAGTCGTTCCTTTCTAATAAGGCAATATTCGATGAGACCATGTCATGATATGTCGTGGCAAGATTGCGTTATCTAGTCGTATTAAATATCGAATGCGTTCAGCGCTTTGTTGAGTTATCACGACCGATGGAGATCGTAGTATGATGATCCTACTAATATTATAAATGCGAAAGTTTGTATGTTTGTTTGTTACTCCTTCACGCAAAAACTGCCAAAGCGATTTTCGTGAAATTTGGCATACACATAGAGAGTAACTTGGATAGTTTTTATCCCGAAAAAATGATCCTATGGTGTGCCATAGGATGATTTTCTATTTTCCACGTTATCGAAATTTACGCGGGTGAAACCGCGGGGAGCAGCTATGATATAAAACTTCATACAGCTTCATTCACTTTAAATACAGCTAATAAAATTAATTACCTGATGAACGGCCTGCTACTTGGTAGACTAACGCTTTAGCTCCAGGATTTTTTTTTAACGATATAGGAGGGCAAACGAGCAGCCGGAGCCATTTTCATGACTACCGACGCCCACAAACATCCGCATAAAGGCTATACAGATGCGCTGCCCTCCTTTCTCCTCCCACCTCCATGGGCCACCGGCTGCTTACACACCGCACGAAACGCGACAGCACAGCTGTCACTTTACGCCAGTCTCGTGTAAGCGAGAGGTACCTGCCCGGTCGTGCCGGCCCAATTCGACTGCATGCAAGTATGCAGTGTGGCACCACCTCTTACCAAAAGGTCTTGGGTAGCCGCTGGTTGCGAGTGGCTCATAACTTATTCACTCTTGAAAATTGAAAATCGGTGTCGGAGAACTCAAATTCTCGAATGTATGCCGAGTGCTATCCCTTTCAGTGCTCCTCCGCATTGCGCTGCTGTGCAGATAAACACCGTTTTATTTAGACTTAGGTAAAATGTTTTTTTTTTCTTTTTCTTTCTCTTAATAAGATTGTTTACATTTATCTGTTTCATTGTTTATTTGATGTGGAGCACTGAATATAGGTTAGGAAGAGGAAGTGCCACACTGCATGCTTGCATGCAGCCGAATGGGCTCGCTTCACGCTTACACGAGACCGGCGTAAAGTGACAGCTGTGCTGTCGCGTTTCGTGCGGTGTATAAATAGCCGGTGGCCCGTGAATGTGGGAGGAGAAAGAAAGGCAGCGCATCTGTATAGCCTCTAATGTCTATGGGCGTTGGTAAAAAGGATTTCTATTATATTCTATTCTCTTTAGGAGAGACTTGTCCAGTGGATGTGTTCCTGCTGGTGATGATTTAAATACAAAACCTGGAGCCAGAACACGTTTAGTGTTTGTCTTAATATTTCACGGCTACACAAACAGTCGGACACGTCGAAAGTTTTGTTTGGCAAATATGCGCCGTGTTCCTTTGGATTTGTGCAAATTTTAACGTCCAGCTACACGCCGCGTCCGTGTACGACAGGCTTGAGTCGATAAATTGATGCAACATCGTAGGCTCTCGATAGAGTTGTATAACACAGCGGATATACGGTCCTTCTTAGGTCAGGACTATGGTTGAGCACATGCCATTGTTGACGACCAGGCTGGCGCAGTGGTACAGGGCTCGGATAAGCGGTGCATGTTGCGCCAGGGGTCGCGTGTTCGAATCCCGCCTTGGTCATGGATGTTTATGTATTATATGTATTTCTATAATAAAAATCTTAAATATATAAAATTTCTTATATTTATAAAACATATTAAATATATTTCCGTTGTCTCGTACCCGTAACACAAGTCCTTACGGTACTTAGCTCGGGGCTAGGCTAACGTGGTGTGTAAAGTCCACGGATATAAAAAAAAAAAATTGCCGACGTTCAAGCTGTGGGCCGGAAGTGGGAAGGTTAGCCGAAGATCGAGGCCATTGGCGTGCTAAGGGAGAGGTCTACGTCTGACAGTGGACTGCAATGAGCTGATGATGATGATGATGGCTATAGTTGATGCAATAAAACATTCAATATCAGACGTTCAAAAAGTATTTAATATAGGTATTTTTGCTTTCTAAAATTGTAGCCGACTAGGTGTAAAGTACCTAGTACAGCTTCGCACTAACGAGCACGCCTAGCTTCTGGATAGTACCTACCTATATCAATTTCCCGTACGCCACGTATTTGTCCTCCTAAGTCCACTGTGGACATTCGAAGGGTTATGCCGCTCTGGTCGTTTTTTAAAAGGGCTTAATTGCTTATATGGAACATGCAGAGTGCAATTATGTGATTATTATTTATTAGCTGTCGCCCGTAGCTAGCCCGCGTGGATTTCGTACTTCAAAAATGGAGTTATTATTCATATTAATCTTCCTTTTGAATCACTATATCTTAAAAAACCCATCAAAATCTGTTGCGTAAATTTAAAGATCTAAACATACAAACACACAGGCGGCGGAAAGTGAATTTGTTTTATATAATGATTTATGATTACCCTAATTTGACTATTATGCAGTTATAACACTAAGTTGATAGCTACAAGCTACGATTAGTAAAGAAAAATAACATGTTGGAATTTTCTCAAAAGCAAAAGGCATCACCAAGCGGTGTCGCGGTGATCGGAGTACCTACATGTCAAGATCTTTTCATAGAGTTGTGAAACTTAGCTCTTAAGAAACGATAATCAGGCTCACTGTGTGAAAAAGAAGTGAGTGCTTTAGACCACACAACTGAATTAAAACTTTATTGATTTAATACACAATTTCGTTACCGTACTTACAATGAAATAATAACATGTCATAATATGATATATATACAAATAAATTTCACTTAAATCGAATTAGAATTTTGAATTTGAATGACAACTTTCATTGGCCTCGCCCGTTGTGTGATTTCTTGTGACGCTATCGCCAGCTTAGATACTACCAAAGTCAAGCGCACGTATAGAAGTTTTACTTCAAAAATATAATAGTAAAATCGTGTGAAACATAATAATAATAATAATAATATCTTTATTTGTTAAAACACACTGAGCCAATAATATGAAACATACAAAAACAAGTTAAGAAATAACACGCAACAACAATAACCTAAATTATTAAAACAAAAATAAAACTAACAATTACTAATAACAATACAATAGTCGGCAACAGCGTGTTCCACAAAACGGTAGGACTTCAGTTTAAGTCAGACCTTACGAGCTGACACTGATTTTCAAGTCCTCCTTATGTTTTTTTTATCAAGTACATCGTAACGCTCTGCCGCTCCCTTGAGCAACAATACAAATGTATGATCGTTCCTTCAGAGTAGATCTCGTGTAAGAATTGACACACAGTTTTTTACTACGAGTAGTAAAAGTAGAGATGTGTGTATGATGTTGATGTCATCCACAGACAATGGAGCAGTTTGAAGCCTCTTGTTTAGAATGGCCAATTATTTCTGACAAAACTGAAGTATAATAAAGTTATAAAACGTTGTTTGTTCAACGATTTCACTAAAATGTTAATATGTTATGCATGTGTGTATTCTTTGTCCATATAGGTATGACCAAGAGGCTATGACGGCGGAAACCATTATAAAAATTAAAAGCGCCACGCCGTTTTACCCGCATAACCCGTGTAGATACTCCATTCCTTTTTGTACTAACGTGATGGCTTTCCTCTATTATAATTATAATAATAATGTCCTCCTAGCCGATTTCGGCTACGGCAGCCGTCTAATATAGACGAGACATCTGCGCAGGACATATTATAGTGCACAAGTGTGCGCGCAAACACAAGTGCACTCTCTATTCCCTCATTATCATATTCCGATGGGACGGCAGTCTGACACGACCGCGCCGCGCGCCGGTGAGAAACCAGGCGCAGGACCGACGGCTTAACGTGCTCTCCGAGGCACGGGGGTGTAACGTCGCCAACTTCCTGACTCAGGACTGTTATTAGAAATTGAAAAATTCCAATAAAACTTTTTGATCCGACCCGGGATTGGAACCCGGGACTTCATGTCTGTGGTTGAACACGCTTACCACTAGACCACAAGACAGTCAGTTCGTCTATAAATGCAGTATTTAACACTGAAAGAATTTTCAATTCGGACCAGATAGTAGATTAGCACAGAAAAGCCGCAGGCGGAAAGCCTTAATAAATTTTTATTACTTTGATTTAATTTACTTTGTTACATTTTTAATTTTATGCGATGGAAGTCTAGGCTATTGAGAAGAACCCTGTAGGTTTTCCTGATAGACGTACATGCAAACAAGCAAATAAGCTATTGAGGAATTGAATTTTATTTTCTATTTTGAAGGACGAATCTTCAGAAAAGGACGAGTCGGGTAAAAACTCCTTTACCCCTCCCATGTAACAAAAAACTCGAGTTTAAGGCGGTTTGCTAGAGGCAAGGTAAAAGCAAGTTTGTAATAAATTGTTATCAGCAACAAGAAGTATTGTGGGTCAATAGAAGTCAAGTGCTGTATTTATTTAATTAATGGCGATAAAAATAAATCTCCTGCTAATGATGTGGGGCCAGTTAGAGGGAATTTACACCCGTTTAACTTAGCACGTAACGTATAGAATACGAGTAAATTAAAAGACTTTCTTTCTTCGTCTCGGTATATTGTCTCAACTGCGCTTTTAATTTAAAATCAGGTGTTTTTATTTTATGGTATAGGGGGTTAACGAGCAGTCGACGCCATTTTCATGGCTACCTAATCCCATAGACATCCGCATAGAGTCTATACAGATGCTCTGCCCTCCTTTCTCCTCCCACCTCCATGGGCCCTCGGCTACCCACACACCGCACGAAACACAACAGCACAGCTGTCACTACACCGGTCTCGTTTACACCAGAGGTACCTCCCCGGTCGTGCCGACCCAATTCGGCTGCATGCAAGCATGCAGTGTGGCACTACCTCTTGTATCAACTCACAGCCGAAACTTTTGTATTCCGATCCAGAAACTTAAAATTTGGTACAGGGGTTCCTTCCACGATATAAGTGAGCACTAAAAAGGGTTTTTTAAAAATTCAACGCCACACAGCACGAAACGCGACAGAAGAACTGTCACTTTACGCCCGTATTGTGTAAGCAAGACATCCCCATTCCCCGTTCGTGCCTGCCTAATTCGGCTGCATCAGCGGGCACTATATGGTAAAAAGGTGCATGACCTTAATTTCGTGGCCAAACTTTATGGATATTATGGTTAATAATAAATTATAAAATCATAAAAATATGCCTAGCATGGACCAATTACCGCCGGGCTACCAGACATGTTATTAAGGAAGGGCGAGAGGAATTTTAATACCTTCCTGTTCTCTTTATTACGTAAACAATCGACACATTGTACCATTTGATCTTAATAACTAAACAAACAGACGCGCGACAATATTAACTAACTTGTTCAGCCATGGCGTTTAATTTTATTTCATTGTCTTGTCGCGTTAGCCTACATTCTTGTTATTAATATTATAGTTTTCTAGTAGTTGATATGATAATTGCTCTAATTTCAACGCTAATGATTATAATATGGTCGTAGTATAATAAATCTATACATATAGTATAATAAATCTATAGAAGGGTCAATTCTGTACATTGAAAATATTGAAAAAATAAATAGCAGGGGGTGTTACTAGATCGATACTAAACCCAAATATGCGATTAAAAAAATTTTTGTCTGTCTGTCTGTCTGTCTGTCTGTATGTTCAGGCATCACGTGAAAACTAACGGTTCGATTGAGATTGAGAAACTTAGTATAATTATACCTTATTATCCTGGGCATAAAATGGGATACTTTTTATCCTGGACATATAAGGAAAAAAATACATATAATAATATATATAAGGACTGACATCGCGCGGACGGAGTCGCGGGCGGAAGCTAGTAAATAATAATAATAATAAATAAAACTTTATTGTACACACCAATACAAATCTTTGCACATGAAAACTATAATTAATGGACAGTACAATGTGGCGACCTTATCGCTACAGAGCGATATCTTCCAGGCGACCATTATTTTATGTGAGTATAATTAATATGGAGGAGGTAGTGCCATGCTGCATGCATTTAGCCGAATTGGGCACGACCTGGGAGGTACCTCTCGCTGACACGACCCCGGCGTAAAGTGACTGCTGTCGTTTCGTGCGCTGTGCTGGTAGCCAGTGGCTCGTGAACGTGGGAGGAGGATGGAGGGCAGCGCAGCTGTTTAAACTATTCGGATGTCTATGGACGTGATTAGTCTTGAAAATGGCTCCGACTGTTCGTTTGCCCCCTTACGCTATTTAAAAGACAGTCCAGTTACCATCCATGGTATATGGAATCATTATTCGTCCACATATTATCAGATTGAATGGGAATTTGTTAATTAATTAAGTATGTAATCTACTATATAATTTGCCTGGGTGTTAATAGAGCTATTTTATTATGCCCGTCCTACACGTTTAGCTTAAGTGGGTGTGTAAAAAGTTAATTATTAAGGTGTTCGCCTATCGGCGTTATACCGTTATGGCTCAGCCTTCCATAAAAATGGTAGGTTTATATTTAGATATTCGCAAAAAACATGATTAATAATCTTTTATTTTATTTTATTGAGAGAACTAACAGTATAACAATGAGTAAGTACATACATAAACAAATAAAATTCAATAAATAGTAAGGTCAACAACAAGTTTTCCTATGTTTTAATTATATATTTTATTTCCTAAGTTTTCCTAAACATCATTCAGTAAATTTGCTTTTGAATTCTACTAAACAAAAAGATGGGCATACAATTTAAAATATCCAGAAATAATGATTAAGATCGAAAGCTAAAAAAAAAATATTTATGATACACAAGATCCACATAACTTAAAAAATTGTGTTATTATATTTTTAATTGTGCCTTGGATTGTGCTGATTTTTATGTGATCCACAATTTTATACACGTGACCATCTACTCATGACATGTTCTTACATAATTAGGTTAGATGGCCGTAAAAGATAGAACTTTTAAGTGAAGATTTCTCAAGGTCAAGAAACAAAGACATCCACACAGGCCATCGAAGCGTTACCTTAATAGGCTTGCATTTTGACGTGATTAACATCTTCGAAATTGCTTATACAGGGAGGCAATAAAAAAAACGAATGATAACAAAATCGGGCGATATAGTTTTATGTTGTAGCTATATATCTATCATCTCCACCTAAAATTCTATGATCTATCCCAGGGTATCTGTCGCTCACACAATACCCGATACGGGCATAAGACACCTACACCGTCGTGCATCGTGCGGTATGTGTTACCGGTGAAAGTGGAAGGAGGAAAAAGAGCAATGCATTTTTAAAAAGACGGTTCCGACTTTTCTTGACACCCTAATCCCTATACTATAAAAAACACAAAACAAAACACACCAAACAGTTTTAACTTTTAATGGTTAAACATTAAAGCTATTTATTTCTTACTTCATTAAACTCTAGTTATTTTTACTGTTGTTAAATATAATTATGTAGAAATTTACTAACTGCGTCAGTGCCACTGCTTAAAATATCGAGATGATGAAAAATAGAAGGCGTTCCTGGAGATACAGGAGTAGCAGCGGTGGGAGTGGTAGAGTATGGTGGGCCAAAGCCCGTTCAAAAAAAAATATTATGTATATATATATATATAAATAAATCATACATAGAGAGTTTAGTAAGAGGTAGTGCCACACTGCATTTATGCATGCAGCCGAATTGGGCCGGCACGACCCGGTGGGTATCTCTTGCTTACATGATACAGGCGTAAAGTATCAGCTGTGCTATCGCGTATTGTGCCGTATGTAAGTAGCCAGTGACCCATGGGATGGCGGACAACGCGTCTGCCGATATGCTAATATCTAGGGGCGTCGGTCTAAAATTGTCTCCGGTTGCTCCTTTGACCTCTTAGACTATAAAAAAAATATTTTACAAAGTTATAAGATAATAAATCAACTATATAGAGAGTATCTTTAACTTGTAACGTATCTCGCCCGTCGGCGAAGGCCCTAACTGTAGACAGTCATTTACCTCATGATCTATTTTCTAAACTAGTTATCTACGAATTATCTTTCGTATCTGGCGATAGTAGAAAAGTTTCGTCACCTTTATGCACAACGGTAATGCATTGTGCAATGTTTGCGAATTGTCTTCGTCTATAAATTTAGTTGAATTTAGTTTCTATTGGGGGGATTCTATTAGGATTGTAGGTAAGAAAGAGGTAGTGCGACGTTGAATTGAGCCGGCACGACCTGCGACGTACCTCTCGTTTACATGAGACAAACGTAAAGTGACAACTGTGATGTGGTGTTTCGTGCGCTGATTATCCCGTGGCCCATGGAGGTGGTGGTGGCAACGCATCTGTATAGCCTCTGTAGATGTCTATGGGTGTCGGCGAAGAAAACGGATGCGACTGCTCGTTTCGCCCCTTTATCGTATAAACAAGGTCTGCGTTTCTTTTTTTTTTCTTTGCGATTAGCGAGTCTTTTTTGACAACTCAGACATGCCTATTTATTTTACCTTGTTATGAAATAACATAATCCGCACGTCAAACTTCTATTATTCAAACCTGTTTGCGTGGCGCCTCTTCGGTAATAAAATGCCGTTCTTGGTTTGATTTATATTGTACAATATTTGTTTTATACACTTTTGGTAAAATATTTCAAATTTTATGCGGTTTTAATTGAACCATTCACGTCGTGGCTTTTAACGTATTTACGCTAATCGTGATAGGACAATGAGGTAATACTTGCGAAAATCCATATTATGCTAATATATACTTTACGATCATAGAGTAGTGTGTATCATAGTGTCGATCTTAGTTTTTTCATCAAAATAGCTCATTTAATGAAGCAGCTTGTGTAATTTTCTAATTTTCTTTTAATGTTAAAATTTAGACGTAAGTTTTCCTAAAATTGATATACCTATACAATTTATTTTGGTTATAGAATTAACATATTACCTGCCATGTCCACTTCGCCGGTTGGCAAAAATAAAAATCGTTTAATCGTAACGAAATATAGCGAATGTACTTCCTAACATTGTTGCTTTCTGTTAGTCAAACGTGGTTAAAATCGGTGCAGTAGTTTTGGAGCCTTTCGATACAATATTAGTATATACAATATAAAATAATAAACCGAAGAATAAGCTTTCTAAAATCGCACAAAACTCGAACCATGGTGTTTTTTTTTAATTGTCTGTGAAAGAACAGTTTCGTTTAGGCATATATATACATATGTGTGTATTAGGCAGTTTTATACTGTAAATTAAGTTATATCTAGTTATGCCCTGAACTGAGAAAACGCCAAGAACATAAGATGCTTCTCCAAAGGCAATGAAATTCTACAACAACACTATTATATTTTAACTATTACATAACCTACACGCGAGATTTATAATGAAACCCAGCTAATATTTCAAACAGCCGCCATTGCTTAGTTTAGATGCAAATGAATGCGATTGCAGTTATCTGTATGAATGGACTTCTAATCGCAGATCAACGGCTCCAACGGCAGCGCGAGCACCGCACGTACCGTGGCATCCTTACAAGCTTTTCCTTTTATTGATTATGAAACCTTACGCGATATGACTACTAATGTGCTTGTTGCCTCGAATATGTTTCACACAAACTTTACTTAAGTTTTGAATTAATAGCAGTTTATTATAGCTCGTGCGCTGGAGTTGTGATATAGTCATAGTTTCTTTTTTAAAACGGGCTTTGGCCAACCACTCGTTCCCACCACTGCTACTCCTGTGTCGCCAGGATCGACAGCGGCAACCACACTTCACCCTTTGATATGATCGCAGGGAGCTCGAGGGAAAAGCTAAATCTGTCTTGGGACCCGCGTCGAATTTAATCAGAAGAAAGTAGGATAGTCATAGTTTAGTAAGCCTCGCTGCATGCAGGCATGCAAAAATTGGGCTGGCACGACTACCTCTCGCTTACACGATACCAGTGCATCAGGTGGCCCATGGAGGGGAGAGGAGGAAGGAGGAAAAAGACATGTCAGGGATCCGCTGGACGCATGGGGCTTGTGACCGTGGTTTAGGACGCTTGGGAGAAGCCTATGTCGATGGTGATGATGATGCACAGGTGCTACATCTGGCACGGATGCACTGTGCTATTCATTTTTTTCATTAATTCTATACGCGATCAGGAAAATTGGCCGTTAATATTCTTATTTAATTTTTAAAATATCTTATCCTTTAAATATTCTTAGAAGACCATGAGTAGGAAATAGAAATAAAAAGCATAGTGAGCTTGATATGTTTACTTTACCGGTTATTCGGAAAACTATAGCACTCTGATTGAGGAAAAGAATAACCAAGAATCCTCAATCTTTGAAAATGATTATAGTCAGGATTAACATCATTTCTACAGCATTTTTACAAATACTCAAATGTGCAATATTTGCATGAACTTGTCGTTAACACTTTCACACTTAATAAAATGGACTAACTTACAGTACAGCGGGATTACCTTCCAAGTCAACGATTAGAATGTAAATTATCCTAACACTGGGCAAACATGACCTTTATAGTGGCGTGATTTTATTCCTATAAATTCGATTTACGAATCTTATTGATTCCTATCACTACTTGCATGTTATTTAGTGGATATCATTGACTAATATTTGCAGGGTGCAGATTTATCCTAACAATATACATATATTTTTAATGTCAGTGAAAAATGTACTCCATCAGATTATGTATATCTTATTTAATGTTTCTTTGTATTTAGTTGAGATGTAAGTATTATACTTAAAATAGACAACAGCAATAACACAACACATCTTCACTCGAGATAAATATCCATACTAATATTATAAATGCGAAAGTGTGTTTGTTTGTTTGTCTTTCTTTTACATCAAATCGGATGAAGGGATCGATGTGATATTTAGTATAGAGATAGTTGAAGGACTAAAGAGTGCCATCGGCTTCATATAGCGAAAAACAACGCGAGCGAAGCCGTTGGTAACAGCTAGTAACATAATCAATACTAAATAGTAAACATATTAAATGTTATCTAGATACCGTGACAGGCACTAGACCTGTAACACGGTACCTATCACGACTACACATTGTTCACGTAAGTACAAGCCATCCCAGACGTCCAGCACAGCGAGGGATTCAAAGTACTCGAGCTTCAAAAATAGTGTTGCTCCCGAGGTGAACACTCTACTTTTCATCGCCCTCTATGAGAAAATGAGTACTGCAACTAATCATTTTTATAACATTGTTAGCGTCCGATACAATACTCTCTGGTGTTAATTTATATTCATATTCACTACTTGACTGAGATGTACTCATTTTCAATTAACAAGTAAAATTACAAGTTTAAATAATTTAATAAGAAGCGCCAAAAAAATTTTCCGCGTTTTTTTTTATTTCGCCAACGAAGACATATTATTTTGCCATAAAGCCAGCGATTTGTTCATACAATGTTCGAAATGGTGTGACTACACGGGTGTCATGGCCTCATGACATCAAGGTCACCTTGACGTCATGACTCCATGACACCCGTGTGGCCAGATAATAATTAATTTCTTATCTGTTCATTAGGGCTTTGACACACGATTTTATCCACGTTCCAAATTCTAATCACTTTCCGTCCCTAGGGAGCAAAGAGCTATTTTGCTCCCTGTTTACGAGGATCAAACTGCCTCTTTTCGAATAGATGTGATGAAAAAATTATTTTTAGGGGGGTTAAACGAGCAGTCGGTGCCATTTTCATGACCGACACACATAGTCATCCACTTCGAATTCGCACCTCCAGTAACAGTAAATTCTATAAATAGACATTTCAATGAACCACATTACTATGATAGCGAATGACGGTGACAACTATAGAACCTGTACACTTATGGGGCTATCTGGCGCAGGCGTCAGAACATAATTGTACAGTGGCACTTGATTAAACTTTATACCATTAGACCTAACCTAGACCAGATCTAGTTAATTGCGGGTCTAGACTCAGACCGTTACAGTTTGCGGAGTCACGCGTTGGCTAGATAAATCGGTACTTCGAAATTCAGAACACACTATAGGCAAGTTTTTTATGGTATATAGGAAACGAGCAATCGGAGTCATTTTCATGACTGACCGACGTCCATAGATATAATAATAATAGTTTACAATAATAATAATAGTTTATTTATTTTCTTTCACAAATGTTAGGGTTACACAATAATAATCGATTACATACTTTGTTTACTTTTTACAATTATAACCTTTGTGAGAGACTGGAGTCCATACTAGATTTTCATCTGTATTACAGATCCCCAGGCCCTCATAGACACGATTTATATTGACAACATCATTAATATAGGCAAGTGTAGACTTGATACGTTAACCAAACAACAGTTTAGTGAAAAAATAAAAAAAGATATCTGTATTGAGCAGTGGTTCTTAACATTTTAGGACCTGAGGGACCATTTGGCAAAATGTTCGTTATGTCGCGGACCACCCAGTTTCTTTAATGATCTTTAGGTAATAATATTGAAGAAGTAAAGTTGTATTGACTCTTGTTACTTATTTAGTGACATGGTTTGCGGACCACTTGAGAAGCTTCCGGGGACCATCAGTGGTCTGCGGACCACCGGTTATGAACCACTGGTATAGAGGTCATACCGAAGCGTTGCTCACCTTCCTCCTCCCATCTCCATGGGCTACCGGCTACAAACCGCACGAAACGAAACAGCATAGCCGTCACTACACCGGTATCGTGTAATCGAGAGATCCCCGGTCGTGCCGGTCCAATTCGGCTGCACGCATGCAGTGTGGATACCTCTTACTAAAATATATGTTCCGATACGTTAAAAATCACGTGATAAACTTGCAGTATCATGTTTCAGGCAGAATATATCATGCATTACACTAAAGATTTCCATAGGCCTTTTCGTGTGATTGCGAAATGCCCCAAGGGAGGACCCTTGGGTAAGCAGCAGTTAATAGAGTAAAGTAACACTTTGTTTCAACTTCTGTAACACTACGATAAAAGCCAGTATTTATGTTAGTGAAATGTAAATATATATTGCGTATGATACGGAATAAATATTTTCATTATACATTCATTTTAATTCTTTTTATAATATTAGTGTAAAGTTGGATCAAAATTGGTAGGTGATTTATGACACGAATTTAGAGAAAACAATATCGCTGGTACCTGTAGAAAAACAGTAATTTTTCTACAGGTCACTATTATTTTATGACACAACACTGAAACAGTAGGTAATAGATCCAAAGAGATACATTCAAAAAGTTGCATTTTTAAATGACTGTTAAAAGAATCATTTTATTTTTATGTAGCTACACGAGTTTTTTTCATTCTCCTTCGAAACAACTCAACTCGATACATTCTTTCCATTACGTATTGCCTATTTATTGGTGATATTATCAGCGCCGAATTCAGGCGGTGGCTTAGGAGGGCTTCAGCCCTGGCCCCCGTAAAGCTGGGCCCTATCATTTTTCTACTCATAAAAGGGGACACGTTTTTTCTCAACTCCAAGCCCCTGGCCCCGCCAGAGCTGGATCTATAAAGACATGTTAATTTAATGTAATATGACTACGCCTATAGCGTGCGGCGGTCCTTATAATTTTCGTTCGTACAAACGATGATTAAAGATACACTATCCTGTTTGTGTTTATTGTGTGAACAAACACCACAGTAAAACGATCCGTGTTCAAATATGTCTTGTTATCTAAGAGATGGTATTACTGCATCGTAGCCAAATTAAACCGTCATGCTTCTAAATACAACAATATTCTTTTATAAAGTCTAATCTGTTTAGACCTGACGAGAGACGGGGACGAGTCAAAACTTGCCACTTTATGGGACCCAAACTCAAAGAGGCAACGCGGCAGACCAAAAAGGAGATGGCGAGATGAACTCGACGTATACCTGCCTGATTGGCGTGATGCAGCTCTGAACAGAGAAAAATGGAAAAAATGGGGGGAGGCCTTTGCTCAACAATGGGCTAGATATAATATAATGTAATCTGTTTAGAATTTTTTATGTGTACCGTCATAATTCAAAATGTCCTACCGTAGGACATCACACTGAAGAACGCAATGTAAGAGGCAAACGAGCAGTTGGACCGCTTGATGTTAAGTGATCACTACTGCGTTTGCCGGCATTTCGGCCTAATGGTAAGCTGCGCCCGGCGGTTTTACCTGCACAAATTTCGATCCCGTGGAAAATCATCCCATGACATCCCATAGGAACATTTTTTCGGGATAAAAATATCCTATGTGTTAATCCATGTTACTTTCTATGTGTGTGCCAAATTTCATGAAAATCATTTTCGTTTTTGCGTGAAGGAGTAACAAACAAACAAACATACAAACTTTCGTATTTATAACATCAATAGGATAGGATACAGAGGGGAACACTAGATTTCATACAGCAGTATTGCGCGGGACGAATTTGCTTTTAAATTGCTCTACATATAAGTGTCAACTGACTATTTTCGCTTTCCATTTGCCTCGTGAGTCCAATTCTCTCAAAATGTAATCAGATGAAGGAGGGCAGCCCGTATAATACAAATATTCTCAAACCCATTGACGAAAATTTGTTTTAAAATAAATACAATGATAGCAAAGCAATATATTGGCGACGTACATCATGGCACGCGCTACCGAGTCACTTAATGTGTCTGCTGTCTACAGACACCAAGTAACGGTGTGTGATGCGCTATGTTTTATGTATTATTTGTCTCTATATCTTTATATGTATCTTGTACATTTTTCTAGCCGACGCCGGGTGTCAAAAATCAAAATGGAGAAATTTTCTTAAATTTCTTCCCTATTCCACTACTTAGGTGTTGAATTTTTAAAATTACTTTCTAAGCTGACTTACATCATGAAAGGAACAGTAGATTCGCTTGTACGTTAATATCAATATCAGTCAGTTTTGGTTTTTGTGCCTCGACCCTCGTCATATGATTAATATGATTAATAAAGTTAACCCCCCTATTGCACCTTTTAGGAGTGGAATTTCTAAAAATTCTTTTTTTTTTTTTATGGTATAGTGGGGCAAACGAGCAGTTGTAGCCATTTTCATGACTATCGACGCCCATAGACATCTGCATAAAGAGTATACAGATGCGCTGCCCCCCTTTCTCCTCCCTCCTCCATGGGCCACCGGCTACTTACACACCGCACGAAACGCGACAGCACAGCTGTCACTTCAAGCCGGTCTCGTGTAAGCGAGACTACGAAAGGACACTTTATCATGAAAGGAAGCCCAATACCAAATTTCAAGTTTCTATGTACAGTAGTTTAGGCTGTGAGTTGATATAAGAGGTAGTGCCACACTGCATGCTTACATGCCTGCACGACCGGGGAGGTACCTCTCGCTTACACGAGATTGGCTTAGAGACAGCTGTGCTGTCGCGTTTCGTGCGGTGTGTAAGTAGCCAGTGGCCTATGGAGGTAGGAGAAAGGTGGGCAGCACATCTGTATAGCCTTTATGCGGATGTCTATGGGCGACGGTAATCATGAAAATGGCTCCAACTACACGTTTGCCCTCAAATACCATAAAAAAAATAAAAGTCAAGTCAGTTCTGCGTTAACGGAACATAAATATGACCCCACATGGTGCATATGTTTTAGTTATTAGCCGGACAGGAATCCGAGATATGATCGGCACCCGTTACTATTTTATGGGACTGGTCCCGATTCCCGTCACGCACGATCGTTGTGATGGCGTGTCAATTATATGACGTCAGACAGCCGCGGATTTTTTTAGTATAAGGGCCAAGGGGGCATTTATAGTATAAGTGGAGTACTGACTACTCATACACATTAGATTCTCTTACTCCTTTTCTTTTTATCTTTTAATGCGCCACCAGAATATAAACCGCACTAAACCGAATGGCGGAATTCTATGAAACAATGAATGATACTAGATTACTCCAATTACCATAATATGACAGCAGCTGCAGTTAAAAATTGTGGAAACCTTTTTAAATCAACTACCTATAGGTACTGACGTGAATATTATTTTCTTAATATAAGTAAGCACATATAAATGTGCCCTTAAGACTTTCTAATTTGTATAGCTTTAAAAAATATTTTTTTTTGCTTCACATGGTTTGTTGAATGCAAATTAAAATACAATTGTTTTACATTTGCACCCACAAGAATAGTTAAAAAATAGCGAAAATCTAAATAACTTCGATACTTGATTGCATTACTCATATAATTCACAAACTTTTTTAGCTTTGATATTAAATAAGTAATCAGTTTTAGATGATCAGCTACGTCTGTAGATTAATACTTTGCAAAAATGTAGTTACTTTAGGCTCCCTTACTTACTATTCGGATCTTCAGAATATTCACAAGATGAACGAAACTTGTCGAACTTTGCAGTACCAACCTAGTGCGTAAACGAGTAGTAGTAGTAGTAGTAGTGAGTAATTTATCCCAACTGCGCTGGCCCAAATATTTTATTATTTGTATTGAAGTGATCACATAAAAGTGAACAAAATAGATAATATAGCCTTTTGGTCTTAAATTGTACGATTTGTTTTGATTCCACACTTGAAAACCCAATCCCAACAGCGTCGACTACTTTCGACACATCTATATCCCTTGTAATCTTACGGAAAAGAGATTATCATATTCAAAAGCTTGTTATAAACCCATGTATCATGCTAATCCGCCAACCGATATCTCCAACCAGATCGTATTATCTCGACATAATTACCAAGTATTTGAATTCATTAGCCGACTAGATAATCACAGGACACGAAACCGCAACCCCGTATTAGAACCGCTGACCGGATAACGGGTGTTACACGCCCTGCTGCCTCGCAACCGCGGGGTCAATCTGACCACGATATCGATGGAGATGGATAGTTCTAAGTTAACCCTTTTATATACCTCATATCAGGGTTATGTCGTTCGATTTTTGAAATTGATTATATTATTTTGACATTATTGCCAAATAGGTATTTGGATTCATTGGCCAATTAGAAAATAACTAGACAGCCTGTATTACTCCTGGTCGAATAACATGGTTTGCTGCTTTACAACTACGGGGCAAATCTGACCATGATGCCTTCTCTTTTTTCAAGAGCTTTTTAATACCTCACTTCAGGGATGTGTTGCTTAATTTTTAAAACAGATACAAGTTTTCGTAAGACGTATTGCCATGCCAGCTCATATTTTCTTGACAATTATGTCAGGCATTTATTGACCAACTAGATAATTACAGAACATCAAAGCGAGCAAACCCCAATCAGAACTGCTGGCATTATAACTCGCCCTTCTGACTCACGGCCACGGGGTCAATCTGACCACGAAAACAATGGAGACGGAGAGCTCTATCTAAGCTCTATGTAAAGTAGTGCAAATGTCACCAGGTTAATCCTTCTTTCCTTTTTTAAATGCTTTCTCATTCCTCATTTCAGGGTTATGTTGTTCGATTTTCAAAACAGATATAAAGTTTTAGAAGTAATGCTATGCTATTTATACTTGACATAATTGCAAAGTATTTCAATTCGTTAGCCAACCTCAGGATAATTACAGGACACCAAACCACAACCCTGCATTACTGCTGGCCGAATAACAGGCCCTCTCAACCCACTCGGGGTCAATTCGACCGTGTTAACGATGCAGATGGATTACAGTCATTAGTTTTATTCGATATCGGGGGCCGATTTTATCATTTGAATAAACACATTTATAATTTGCTTCCGTAGGGTTCGGAAGGCCATATTTGCATTAAAAACTCGTAAATTCTTGCCCGGTTAAGTAATGATAATTTAATTAAACGACTCGTATTAATTACAGTGATTACACTAGAATAGTTTAAGTTGAGAAATAAGCTCGTATGTAGAGCGAATATATATCACGTGGAAGTGAAATATTTTTAAAGTTTCTTAAACGCAAATTTACGAATTTATTGCAATATTTAAAAACTTTTACCGATATATCAATATAATATATTACACAAAAAAGAAAAAATATTTTGACAATGCGTGTTTGCATACAACTTTACACAGATAGAGAGTACCTACTTGGCGAAGAAAAACATCCGGGTATTGCCTTGGCCTGCACAATCGCCTGACCTCAACCCCATCAAGCATGCATGGAACATGCTCCAGAGACGCTTGTCTCTGAAAGACGCATACTTTAAAGTACTTGGATGGAGTGACAACAACCCAACAACTGATGGACTTACTGAAATTTGATTGGGAACAGTTGCCGCAAGACAGTCTCATCGATTTTATGAATAATCGGGGCCAGGAAGTTCTCAATAACAGAGGAGTTCACACTTTATATTAATTTATGCAATTTTTGTACAACCATTTAATTTTATTTAGCGTTTTAATTTTTTTTTAATTTAGTTGATTAAGGCACCATACTATGTACATACAGGACTTAATCGTATTATTGTTAATTAAGATATTAAAAAAAACAATTGTTATTGAATATAAAAAAAGCATTAAAAATAATATAAATAAGAAAATAGTAAGGATTTAATGTTAAAACACATTGTAAGATTGAAATTGGTACGTGTTACTTAGACTTTTTTAATGAATATATTTCGACGCTTTTTTATAGCATAGGAGGCAAACGAGCAATTAGGTCACCTGATGTAAAGTGATGACCAACGCCCACAGACATCCGCAACACCAGAGGTCTAACAGATGCGTTGCCGACCTAAAAGTTAGTTAATTTTAAATTTAAAACTTTACAGCCCATGTATTCGCCACTTGGTAGGTCCTTCCCACATCTATTATTACATCTGTCACCGCTATGAATCATTACAGTTTAAACTGAGCTAAGCCAACTCCAAGTTGCGGTGCGTTAAATAAATATTGACGGTGTGACGCATCTGCGTTGCCTTCCGACAATTTACATAAACAGACAGACATTGCATTATTTTGGTATTGCATTTCCCCTGTCGGGGAAACTACGTGCTATAATGAAATTCTACATACAGGAAGTGAGATAATTTAAAGCAATAACAAACATGTCTAATAGTCGTCAGCTAAATATTTCCGTGGTGCATAGTAGCCGGGCTTCACCTGGCTGCTCTCTCTACTTCTTGTCTTATTTAAGTCACTGCGATCTTGTACTGTCTCCCGCTTTGATTAGGGAGGGAAATTGGAATTACTTCCTACTACTCATACTTTCTTCTGATTCAATTCGTTGCGGGTCCCAAGACTGATTTAGCTTTTCCCTCGGGCTCCCTGCGATCATATCAAAGGATCAAGTGTGGTTGCCGCTGTCGATTCTGGCGACACAGGAGTATGCAGCGGTGGGAACCTGTGGTAGGCCAAAGCCCGATTTAATAGTCGTCAGCTTTAATATGTTAAATAAGAACAGATATTAACAAGTCCTGGATGTTGGTCAAGTAATACCTCGAGTTACACTACCTCTACTTACGTAGTAGTAGTAGAGTTACGTGGTTTTCATATCACTTCTTCAACTCGTAAAACTACTTAATATTAGATTTTCTAAGCTTGCTTCGTCTAAGTTGCTTTTAATGTCTTTTATAATTTAAGTTTACTGTAAGACATTTGGTCCCAATTAAATATTTGATATTATGTTGTGAATATAAATTTATACCCCAACCTAGGTGAATTCGACTTACGCGGTAAAAGCTCGGTCCCACCTACCGCGTAACTTCGGAATTACTGTACTCATTTTTCAACAGACTATTGATAAATATGTACGTGTAATATTTGTTAGTGTTTTATATGCGGGTGGTAGAGGATCTCATTAAAATGCCATTTCGTCACAAGGGGTAAATGAGCAGTTGGCTCCCTCTGATAATAAGCGACGCCCATGGATAACCACCTAATCGTTATGTACACGAGTTGCTTTCCTTTCCACCTCCTCCAACAATTTTTGGAACGAAGTTCCTTATGGCAGGCTTGGAGGAGATAGGGATTTTGCTGCGCGACCGAACTGAAAAAAATGTGATAGTAAAAGCGTAAGAAAAAGTGCGTGGAATAAAA
>LUGF01049226.1:165038-194832 GCA_001625245.1 Calycopis cecrops | reverse complement strand
TGCCCTCCTTTCTCCTCCCACCCTCTCGGGCCACCGGCTACTTGCACACCGCACGAAACACGACAGCACAGCTGTCACTTTACGCCGGTCTCGTGCAAGCGAGAGGTGCCTCCCCGGTCGTGCCGGCCCAATTTGGCTGCAATATGCAGTATGGCACTACCTCTTTTTTTTTTTTTTTTTTTATGATATAGGAGGGCAAACGAGCAGAAGGAGCCCTTTTCATGACTACCGACGCCCACAAACATCCGCATAGAGGCTATACAGATGCGCTGCCCTCCTTTCTCCTCCCACCTCCATGGGCCACCGGCTACTTACACACCGCACGAAACGCGACAGCACAGCTGTCACTTTACGCCAGTCTCGTGTAAGCGAGAGGTACCTCCCCGGCCGTGTCGGCCCAATTCGACTGCATGCAAGCATGCAGTGTGGCACTACCACTACCTCTTCCTGTAATTTCACTCCACCAATAATTCAGAAACTCACAAATGTAAACGTGACAGACGTTAGTTGTCACGCAGTGGTTTCATGTAAGAGGTACCTCCGGGGTCATGAATATGGCAGCCATGCAGCCTAGTGATTGATGAGTCATCATTGTGAAGCCGTGAGTCAGATGACGAATGACTTCGCTAAATGTCATCTCTGGTTTCTGAAATCATTAAGGCTATTTTCAGCATACGGAAAGAGGTTAATAGTCCAACTGCTTTTTAAGTGCACAATGTACATATGTTGTTTTGGTTATAATAAATGACGTGCATGTATAAATGATGTCTATAAGAGAAATATTGAAACGATCTAGATTTGATCATAAGCTCAGAATTTAAAACAATGCTAATATTGACTTAAAAGTTGGAAACCCTTTAAGTAATTTATATATGTAGGTACCAACTTCTGCGTTTTCATTGGCGTAATATTGAAGTGTATATCGACGAAGTGAATATTTTACAGGAACCGAAAAAAACGTATAACATAATGGAGATAATTTACTTTAGCAAACGCAATGCAATCAATTTTGAAACTCTCGGTTTTTTCTTTAGCATAAGCGAGCCAACGAGCAGCCTGAGCCAATTTCATGGTTACCGACGCGACGTCGATAGTCACACGCACACCCACAAATACATTGCTCTCCTTCCTCGTCACCTCTCGATGTAGGGGAGGCCGGGGTTGGTTGTTACATTTTTTTCTAAAAGTGGCATGACATTTTATGTAAGCTATTATACTACCCACTTTTAGGTTTGTTTGATTAAGTATCTATTCAAGATTTAATTTCAAAAATAATTTTACATAATGGACGATTAGAAATGGAGTTAATGAATAAATAGTAGAAAAAAATGCGTCACTTTTTACCCCGCGCCTGGGGCAGGTTGTTACTCCACCCGGGGTAAAGAGTTACACTGAGAAGGAAGTGCATTGTCAGACTTTTTAATACGAGAAATCACAGATTCTTATATTAATTATAAACTATACATTGTACCCATTCCTCATCAGCTATACACTGGTCAAATGGTGCACACGCAGACACATCAGTCAACCAAAAATAGCCATCTTCTTCAATTTCGTCGTCCGAGTCTTGTAGCACCTTTCACTTTACTGCACTGTTATTTGTTCTTCGACCTATTTCTGGTTCAGTTGATATTCCTTACTTGCCCGCCTTTCCTTTAAGTTAATTTAGTTAAGTTAACTTTCCTATTTTATAAGAAGAAAGTGAATATATCAATATCTTCTTTCTTCTTACTTTGTTCCAGCGCCAATTGATATTTCTCAGCTGCATCCGTTAAATAGCCGATTTTCACGTTCTCTGGGATACCTTCCTAGTTCTAGCAGCAGCTTTTGGATAGAGTCGTATAGCATTGGGAGAAAAAGTAGGTTCATTGTGAATCAAATCTCTGGTACATACAGAACTGGGTTAGTATATATGGAGACCTCGCGTTCTCTTAAAGTGTCCATAACTCTTAAAACATCTTTGGTAAACTCTTAAATATACTTGGTGTATACTTGTCCTCTTCCATTTTTTATACGTCCTCAATCTATAAAAAAACCAAATTTAAGTGTTGAAATTATGATAGTCGTCAAAAAGTGCTACGGGGCATGTTGTGACACGTCACAACTTACCCCGAGCTAATGTCACTTCTTGCCCCAACACCAAAACCAACCGTTCAAGATCGTGTAGTGAACGCAGTTATAAATATAACTGTATGAATCTAGATTTTTTATATAGAGAAAGCATAATTGCATTTAGTTCACGCAACACACGTCTCATCCTTTAAATTTAGCAGGCTGTAGGCCAACATTACAAAAAAATAAAAAAGTTACTTTCCTGTCTTTTTCTCAGTCACGTGCACGTGCTCCTTCCACACAAACGTTAGACCCATTGAGGCTCGCGCGCCTTGTGGGCCTTTGGTGGCGTGACTTTTGTCTCTTTAAAGCATCTAATTATCTCTCTCCATTCAGCCGCTATCGTTGCTGTAACAACTTACCCCCATAACAACCAGCCCCTATCTCCCCTATATCATACTAATCCTACTAATATTGTAAATGCGAAAGTTTGCATGTTTGTTTATTACTCCTTCAGGCAAAAATTGCTGAATCGTTTTTTATGAAATTGGCACACACATCGAGACTAACTTGGATTAACACATAGGATAGTTTTTATCCTGAAAAAATGTTCCTATGGGATGCCATAAGATAATTTTCTATTTTCCTCGGGATCGACATTTACGCGAGTGAAACCGCGGGGCGCAGCTAGTTATTCAATATATTTATCTATCAGCTATATACAGGGTTATTTTTTGGTCACCGGCCAAATTTTCAGGTTTGGTTCAGAATCAATAGTACATTCGATTTATGAAAGAAAAAAGAATACAAAAATAATTAGGTAAAATTACTTTGTCCCATGTTATAAACATATTTCTTGGTCACCGCGTGGCATATTATGACTTGCGAGTGTCGCTCGGCTGACGTCACTGACCTTGAAGTCGATACCTTTCGCATATGAACCACGATCACTGTATTTTTAAGGACCATTTCAAATCGACTTTTATTTAACAAAATATTATAATTAGACGATAAAATTTAAAACACACCCTTGGAATGATATTTACTTCCTTATTTTAAAATTTGGCCGGTGACCAAAAAATAACCCTGTATAGAGGTAGTGCCACACTGAATGCTTGCATGCAGTCGAATTGGGCCGGCCGAGGGGTACCTCTCGCTTACACGAGACTGGCGTAAAGTGACAGCTGTGCTGTCGCGTTTCGTGCGGTGTGTAAGTAGCCGGTGGCCCATGGAGGTGGGATAAGAAAGGAGGGCAACACATCTGTATAGCCTCTATGCGGATGTTTGTGGGCGTCGGTAGTCATGAAAATGGCTCCGGCTGCTCGTTTGCCCTCCTATATCATAAAAAAAAAATCTATGTATCTCACTTCTCTCACTAACTCTCTCACTCACTAACCCTTACCGGCTCACTACTGGATAAAGCTTATTTCATTAAAAATCTCTTCATCTTAATCTTCAAAGCTACTCGCACTCATCCTGACCACAACTACCATTTGTCTAAACATTATTCTGCTTTGTCCTAACAACGGAACAGTTTCAGAATTAGGACAGTGAAGTCTTTCGCGGTCCAAGGTTAACATTTACGAGCGTCCGTTTAATGTGCGTCATTAAAGGAATTACTGGCACAAAGTACTTTTACTTTGACCTTCAACGGTCCTACTTCTCCTGGCCTATTTTTATTTTATTATAAGGGCGAATGATCTTTATAAGACAACGCCAAAAAGGGTCAAGTCAAAAATAAAAGGTCGTCATGAACAGAATTCCTAAATGAAATAGTCCTACCCCGATACTTCTCCTGGCCTATTTATATTTACTTTAAGGGCGTATAATCCTTATAAGACTGCCAAAAAAGGTTCAAGAAATAAAAGGTCACGAAAATAATTCCTAAATGAGACAGTTCTTTAAAATAATATTAATTATGACCAACAATTTACATTTTTTTTCTTTCATTGACCATTTAGAAAAGATTATAGAGAATTATGATCTTCTAATCTACGTACCATTTATCTTATGATTTCATTGCAAAATGATTAAGGTGAAATGGGCTCCAAATTTGTCAATCCGTGCTCACGTATATTCAAAACGTAACCTTTGAAAACTATTGATTATCATATTTTTTTAGTTGTGGTTAATGTTAACAAAAGACGGCATAGTGCTTTGGTCGTCGAAACACGATTAAAGAATCTTGCCTCGATAGAAAAAAATCGTAAACTTTAATGGAAAAACACTATTTCTGACGTTTCCATCAATTTTTAAATCAATACTATTTAATAATAATTTTCAAAGTTATTTCTACAAATAAAATATATATCTATTCCCAATAAGTAATCGAAGAAATTTATGGAGTCACTTTTTATATAAGCGTAGGTATGGTTATTTCTAAAAAATAATGTTTATCTAAATATTGTCTCTATTTTCGAGCGGCGTTCACGCAAAATTAACTAGGCGGATCGCAATTGGGACCCATAGCGCCAGCATAAGTGTTAGACTCTATGAGTGAGATCTTTGTCCAGCTGTAGAAATGCTACTGCTGATGATAATGATGAAAATAAAGACAACGTAGCGCTGCATGCATGCAGTCGAATTGGGCCGGCACGATAGGGGAGGTACCTCTCGCTTACGCGATAGCGACGTAAAGTGATAGCTGTGTTGTCGCGTTTCGTGCGGTGTGTAAGTAGCCGGTGACCCGTGGAGGGGAGAGGAGGAAGGCAATGCATCTGTATATTTTATACCTCCTCCGATTGTTTGTTTGCCCCCCTATACCATAAAAAAATGCATCTCGACCATCTGTAGATTTGGACTCGTTATGAAAACTAACCCATCGACCCCCAAATCTAGTCCCAACTGATGAACACTCATAGTTCTCCGATAAATCTTCCTTGTGCTTCTTATAGTTCTCCGATAAATCTTCCTTGTGCTTCTTATAGTTCTCCGATAAATCTTCCTTGTGCTTCTTATAGTTCTCCGATAAATCTTCCTTGTGCTTCTTCTAGTTCTCCGATAAATCTTCCTTGTGCTTCTTATAGTTCTCCGATAAATCTTCCTTGTGCTTTTTATAGTTCTCCGATAAATCTTCCTTGTACTTCTTATAGTTCTCTGATAAATCTTCCTTGTGCTTCTTTTCGCTTCGATAGTTAGTACCTATGCTGTAACTGCGAAAAAAATATATATAAAAAACAATCAGTAAGTAATTATAATAGAAATTTAATGAGGATTATAGGATATACTATAGACGGGAAAAAAGCTAAACATATGACCAGGAAGAGAAAAAATATCAATAGTACATGCAAAATGAATTCCGATCGAGTAGCACACAATATTCCCGTACCGAATTAGGTCTGTCTGTCACTTGCGCTCATTTTAAGCCCGTGATCTCATTCCAGCCCAGAAGCTGTGATTTATAGACAGATTAGCGTGACGCAAGCGCCCAGCCGCCCATGACACATGACACTCCCTCGTGATGGGCACAATGCCGTGATAGATCGCGTGTAATCGATTTGATCTGTCGACTTTGAAACCAACAATACTAGGAAGGAAGTGCTCAAAATGTATTGCAAATATTTCAAAAACTGTATGTCAAAAGAAACAATGATTCCTGGATATATTTACACAGTTAACAAATGGTAGGATTATTATTTTATCTGTCTACTTTGATATGACCAACAGTAATAGAAAGGAAGTAGGTACTAAAAAGTATTGCAAAATTTCAAAACCATTTAATATGTCAAAAGAAACAGTGATTTCTAAATATATCATATACTAGCTGCGCCCCGCGGTTTCACCCGCGTAAATTTCGATATCGTGGAAAATCATTCCACCCATAGGAACATTTTTCGGGATAAAAACTATTCTGTGTTAATCTAAGTTAACCACTATGTGTGTGCCAAATTTCATGAATATCGGTTCAGCAGTTTTTGCGTGAAGGAGTAACAAACGAACATACAAACTTTTGCATTTACTCGTATAATATTAATAAGATATAAACATATTAATCAAATGGTAGGGTTACTCTTTATCAGAACTCACCAATAACAAAACTGTTATGTGTTAGTTACACTTAGTTGTACTTACTTGCTACTTACATTTAGCTGGCTTACTTAGCTAAGCGTTCCAGTGATTAGACTTGGAACTGGTTGATAATATCGGTGGACTTATGATTTATAATTAAAGGGGATAAACGAGCCAGTAGATCCTTTTAATGACGACCGACGACCATAGACATCCGCACAATAGTTATTGTTGATACGATGCACACTTGCTTTACCTTCTTTCTGATATTTGTAACATATTTGTATATGCAAAGTATATCCTGACAACATAAATAACTTCATAAAAAAGGCTGATTTGGAGAAGTTTTGTTACAAGCACTATGACACAAGGTATCATAATATATTAGATAACAGGTAGTAGGTATGTGGGGCCAATATGTAACACAGGTGATGCCAAATAAAGAAGTAGTTTTAGAGCCCTCGCCTTTGGTAAACAATGATATAGTGACCTTAATATTGATAATATTATGGGTTACATGTGTATATCGCCTTAGCCTTAGCATGTACAAATGGTCAAAATGTTATAATTTAAATTTATCTTATGGCATTATTTTAGTATAGTAGGCAACCCATGTCTACTTTGTTGGGCGTTAAAAATAAAAAATGTTCAAACGTAAAAAAATATAGCTTGTTACATAATATGATAATATAGATCTCTATTAGTGACAAACTTGTTTAAAGCGATCCAGCACTTTTGGAGCTTATCGATACAAACAAACATATTTTATTCTCTATATAATATGTAGTGTCAGTATGTTAGTAAGTACATAATAGTATAATAAAGTTTTTTATTCAAAATAGAATTACAGGAATTACTTTTTGAACGTCAACAATTAAATCTACCAGCGGTTCAACCCTAGCCCTATCCTGAGAAGAACCGGCGAAACAAACATGCGAAATAGTTTCAGATATGAAATATCAGATATGCAATACGGCTCTTTAGCCGACTTAATTAAATCGCGAATAAACAATCTGAGTTTTCGATTTGAGCACGTATACTTCTGCATAATTGTTACGCTGATCACACCTTCACACCCTCAATTTTCTTCCTTCCTATGAGACACGGAAAGTTACAAACTGCCTGAACGTGTTCACCTAGCTATCAATTTACAGCAGTACTATGTATGCCAGAGGTACCTCCCTGGTTCTGTCGGCCTCTTACCTCCTCTTACTGTAAGATTTATTATGACTCAACAGTGAAAAACAACAATTTAAAATAGTTTTTTTTTTATGGTATAGGGGGGCAAACGAGCAGTTGTAGCCATTTTCATGACCACCGACGCCCATAGACATCTGCATATCGACTATACAGATGCGCTGCCCCCCTTTCTCCTCCCACCTCCATGGGCCACCGGCTACTTACACACAGCACGAAACGCGATGGCACAGCTGTCACTTCACGCCGGTCTCGTGTAAGCGAGAGGTACCTCCCCGGTCGTGCCGGCCCAATTCGGCTGCATGCAAGCATGCAGTGTGGCACTACCTCTTGTAGGAAAGGCTAGTTTTCGAACAAACTCACGAAGATCTGGTATTCATAAACCTTGCTGCCTGTTTCTGGAGACAAAAATACCTGTGAAATGAGCGCTCAGCCAAGCTCTACGATCCTATCTAACTCCAGACCATACCCGTTCAAAAATTTAGCTATCGCGTCGGCGTTTCACATGACGGAAAAGGTGTTTAGTCGACAAATCGGTGCATCCGAGGGTCGAGCTAGGCGTGTAGATGCTATCAGTCACTTAGTATTCCGGGACCGCGCATCGGCAGTATAAAGAACGATGAACCTCCCATGCTAATACGACCGACACCATAAGTAATGGGGCCCTTTGTCCTCAATAATTAATATCGTTTATAGCTAATATGAATTGCGAATTTACTAATGTGCAACGTGGTCCGGTGTGCTAATGTAATCATCATCGCGCTGTGTCTTGTTCTCCGTATGCGACAGAAATTTGGTTATGTTTTAGAAATGTGTGTATGTAATGTAAAATTTTAGTGCGGGATATGGCATCTAATTTTCCACTTCCAGAGCTTAGAGCTTTTGATGTCGAATTCTGTTAATTCACGCAAGGGCACAGGTATAATTCGCAGTAACGTTGTAGAGTTTCAAAAATAAATACACGTCAAATATAATTTGGACCTGAATGGTCACTTTTGTTGGTCAATATTATCTTTAGAATCATAAGAGTATCTTCATCACTATTTTTCCATGCAGTGCAGGACTTGGAATCGGAAGTCACATGCCTTAACCCGGTTGCTCATTATCCCTAATAAAATACTTACTAGTCCTTTTAGTTATGATTTAATTATTCACAATTTAATAACAGTATATCTACAATTTAAAACAATCTATGTTATAATCAATTGCTGGTTCTTAACTATTTTGAGTTATAATTTGATCATAGGTTCACTATCTAACTTAACCCTTCAAGATAATCCACACACCAGCTTAACCCTTCAAGATAATCCGCACAATACTAACTTAACCCTACAAGATAATCCACAGAACACTAAGCAAGCACCAATTAAACGTTTAATTATACCTCCGGCACTTCAGAGTTCAGCGGCACCACCTATCTTATCCGCATCAATCACAGAGATTGTGTTTCAGGAGATTAACCGGCTTGATAATTGGGGGATTATGTAATTGATATATACTGGTGAGGTTTGGTCGTAAGTAAATTATTTATATATTTCCTTTCGTAAGAGGTAGCTTAAGAAAAATGTTTATTTAATTAGCGGTCGTTTCGAAAATTATATCAATTGATACGTGATATTAATCTTGCATTCGGCATCTGTAGTAATTTTCACATATTTCAAAGGGAATTATTATGCCAAAATTATATTTTTAATAGCTATTTTATCAGGAATTCAGGGTGCATCTCGCCTATCTGTTGGAAGGAGTGGGTTAGTCTTCATATCGACCCCAAATTTATTCCCACCTGTTGAGCATTGATAGTTCTCCGATAAAGCTTTTTTGTGCTTCTTTTCGCATACTAGTATGCTGTAACTGCGAAAGAAAAGTATAACAACTTTTAATGATAATTGTAATTTGGTGACGATGGTATGAATGGGCGAAACCAAGACAAATATGATCGCGACATGTAGCAATCAGTTTTATCAGCCATTACAAAACTGGAAAAATGTGTGGTTATTGTTCATTGTATTCATGAACGCATATCATATCTTCCCCACCACTTTGCCTCGTGAATCCATCACTAAGATTTAACTCCTAGTGTCATTGTTGCAGATTTACTGCTGCCACCACAAAGACGCTGACGCACGCGCACAACACGACCACCTTGGGTACAGCGGTAAGTAGTCTCTCTCTGTCTTCAACCTATAACTACCCACTGCTGAGTTAAGATCACCTTCATTTCACGCCATTTTTGGCGATCCCTTGCCGTTGTCATCTATCTTTTATCGGCGGTGTTTATAATGTCGTCGGCCTATGGTAAGTATTATATTATGGTATAATATACCCAAATACAAATTTCAAATGTGGTCATAAAGGGTGTTCCGAGGTCTCTACTATCCTTTCTCCTCCCGCCCATGGGCCACCGGCTACTCGGTAAACGCGATAGATCATACCTGCTCCTATTCGGTATCATATCTGTTTTCATCTTCATTTTAATTTCATCTTCATTTTCATTGCATCATTGGCCTTCGCGACAAAATATAGGTAATATTCCATCTTTACCATATCGAGGTGTACACGGAATTTCATCCCGAACACTAACTTTGCTTTGAAAACACTTGCCGCCCTCAGTATTTCTCTAAAGCCGATGTCTGAGAAAAAGAAATTGTTTGAACAGTTTTCTTTTGCCATCATCCCTATAAAACATTATGCATTATCCCTATAAAACAAATGTCTAATCACCATTTTTTTCCTTTATAATTTATGTTATTATTTTTATTTGTTTATTCTCTATTACACGATTAGGATCTTTGAGTGCACATTAGAAACGGGAACGTAGAGAACGGTAAGTAACTTCACCTAATTCAATAAAGTCGAAGTAAAGCTGAAGTTGTTGTCATCAAAAATATCTAATCAACAGTAATAATTTAATAAAAATATTTTGGTTAGATTCAAACAAGATGCCGGAGCTCTAGAGTCTAGACTCTCTAGCTCTAGACATAGGTAATCCTAATTTATATAATATATGTTTTGTGATTTTTGTGTATTGTATGTACCTAATTATTTAAGTAATCTTTGTTTTATCGTGTAACTGTTTCGTGATCTCACCAAATGGCCCCAATGGAAGATCAGCGCTGATTTTAAATCACAAACACTGAGTTGGGACCAATTTGTGACACCTTTTATAAACCAATATTGCTTTTAATTAGTTATAGATTTGATGATGTAATGTGTATCACAAATAAACGAATCTTTTTTTCCTTCTTTCTTTCTTAATGTACATTGGTTATCTTGACAATATCACTGATATGGCACGACAAGCCACAAGCTGATGATGAAGTCGCTAGCAATATCCCACATTAAATAGTCCCATTATTATTGTAGAAGACGCCCTAGTGCACACAGGTCCCTGTGATACTCATACGTCGAGGACACCCTCGGCTGCTCTCCGTGGCCGTGTAGAAGGTTCTGTAACACTGTACTCTCTTGTATGAGGTCACCATCGAGGAACTTTCTAACCTCCTGGGACCTCGGTTCTACGAGCAATATCTGGCCATTACCACTTCAAATTGCTCTGAACTGTAAACTGTAAATTTCTTATTTTATCACCGATATTTAACGTTCCCATCCCACGAATTCCAGCATTCTGCAGTGGCCCACCACGGGGCTCCGATGTACGCGTGGAGCGCCTGGGGCGCCTGGAGCCCGTGCTCGCGCTCCTGCGGGGGCGGAGTCTCCGTGCAGGAGAGACAGTGTCTGCCGAGGAACTCAACCAGGTAAGATAAGGGGCTATGATGAAGCCATGTTGCAAAAAAAATATTTATTTAAGTTACATTAGTTTAATAAGAAGCAGTGTCAGCCTTCCTAGGCTCTAACAGGTGAAATTATGTCTTAGGCCCGCTGAGTTTGTTTCGCCGGTTCTTTCAGGACAGGTCTAGGGTTGAACAGATAGTAGACGTAATTTTTGTCGTACAAAAAGTAATTTTTATAGTTCTGCTTTGAACAAAAACATTTTCATTTCATATGACGCTTAGGTAGCCATCTTAGAAGTAGAAAATATATATTTAAGTCACATTAGTTTAGTAAGAGGTAGTGTCCACCGAGGAACTTGACCAGGTATGTTTTAAGTTGTGGCAAATATGCAGACTATAAGACAAACTGAGGCGAGCAGTAATATGTCAGTTTTTTATTCGTCAATTCTTATATATACAGTTAATTTTATTACCTACCTTTTATTCTTACATTAATTATTTTACTTATAAGTGTATTTTTATTTTGTTATTCCCGATTCATTGTTACTGTTTCGAGAACTAGGGCGGGCTCAAGAAACGAGCAGTCGGAGCTTTAGTGGCAAAAGCATCAGAATATATTTAGAAAAAATTTAACAACCCCAACGCTGATTACGGCATCGTACACTTATGAGAGGCTTTCCGCGTTACAAAAAACTAAAAAGATACATCAAAGTCGCGCATCTCTGCAACTCTTCGCTATAAATAGTCAAGAACCGCTGAAATCTCCGACTTTTTTACGTTGTTATCTTTGCATTTTTAGATTCAGCCATTTTTAATGGTAAATTTAAAAACAAAAATATATCTATTTAAAATAACTATGCATAATAAATTGTTAAGCAACTTAATAAATGTTCCTATGTAATATGTGCTCTATTAAGAGTAATATTAACTACTATCCAACACATGCCCATTTTATTGGGCGTTAAAAATAAAAATTGTTCAAATGTCATAAAATATAGCCTACTTACTAGCTGCGCCCCGCGGTTTCATCCGCGTAAATTTCGATCCGGTGGAAAATAGTAAGTCATCCCATAGAAACATTTTTTCCGGGATAAAAACTATCCTGTGTGTTAATCTAAGTACCTATATGCAAAATTTCATGAAAATTGGTTAAGCAGTTTTTGCGTGAAGGAGTAACAAACAAACATAAAAAACTTTCTCATTTATAATATTGTTTATTGTAGTTTGTTATTAGTGAGAGAATGATTAAAATCGGTGCAATGGGGCCTATTCGATACCTATAAACCAAAAATTTTTTTCTTTACATACTAATATCGCTATACATTTACAACTTTATTATTTTATTTAGCAACACTCAGTTCCATGCTGCATTGCAACCAAATTAAACCGCCACGACCGTGCGAGTACCACTCACACGGTACCGCAAACAGCTTCAACGTACACGCTAACAACACTCAAATATATCACCAACTTTTTTCTTTCGTTAAAACTTTATCACTCCATTTTACATAATACATTAGAATATTCTCAAATCTGGCCCCATTAATAAATCCGATCAATAGATACAACGTTGTATTTAAAAAGATAACGTTTACTGAAAACGGATATAACGCGAGATAAAATAAGATATTACTATCTTAACTCGTGCTTATAAACCAAATTCGTGTTCGACGTGAGAAAACAAACAAGTCGAGAGAGATTAATGTGGACGTCGTTGTTTATTGTTAGAATTAATTGGTCTAGTATTAGAGGATATCAATAAACACATAATTAGGTTTTTAAATGGTAGTGCCAGCTTCTTTATTGCATCGGCACCAGATTAATAATATATTAGACATCTGTAACATACAGATATTTCTTTATATTCTTAGGAAAAAACCGTTGCCGCCTTCATGCAATCGCAAAACTCGTTTGATTAGTTAATAAAACTTGCTAAATATTACTGATAAAACGAATATAAATTCTCAGTTTTGTATGGTTTAATCTCGGTGTTTCCCAATTTTTTTTTATTATTGTCTAGGCTAAAATATGAACAGCCGAAGCCGTTTCCATGACTACGGACGCCCATAGATATCCGCATAGAGATATAGATTCGTTGTCTTTCTTTCCCTCATACACTGGCCGCCAGATACTTACACACGTATCGTCATCATCATCATCAGCCGGAAGACGTCCACTGCTAAACACAGGCGAAAAGAGCGCCAAAGGTCACGGTCACGAGCCACTTTTTTTTTTCACGGTCACAAGCCACTTGCCTCCTCCTCGTTTGTTCCCGCCAAATAAAACTGCAGATTGGCTCATCTCATCCAGCAACTTAGGTTTCACACTCGGAAAACATATTCTAGCGCAGACAGATCAATTACTAAACATTATTGACAAATTGAAGTGCCTATAATGGTGCTTTATTAAACGAAGTATTTCCGTTATCCCGGCGATGTCCGCAGCATCATTGATCACGGCTCACGTGACGTGCAGCGATACGCCGAGATAAAGGATCTCCCACGGCGGGGGACCGTCCGCGCCGCCGTCTCTATTGTGAACCCCTTACTAGTGGTTCTCGATGGAAATTCGAATTATAACAACACCATAAAACTAAAATTTATATTTTATGGCTATTTGTTTTTGTGAACAATCGCATCAATAAGTAAAATTTTAATGAAGTATAAACTAGCTGCGAAATATATTTTATAAGGAGTAGATAATGCTAATGTAATGTAAACTATGCTTTATAAAATATTAAAGATGTAAAATAAAGTCAATTCCAATTTCTTCTATTTTATAAACATGCTGCTATGATTTTATAAAAGGTTCAATTCTTGTTGGTTCAGTTCTTGATCCTGAAGATGATGGATCATAGATCCAAGCAGAATAAAAAAATAAGGGCCAGTGAGCATAAGAGACGTGATCATAAAAACATATAAAAACAACAATAATTTTCAATTTTTTTTTCCCAAATCGTATTCAAAATTTTTATATTACAAAACTTAGATTATGATAATCTCAAAAATCCTGACATTGCTTAATAGTAAATGCTCACACTCTAATTTAAGAAAGTTGAGTTAACACTACAATCTCAGAGTATTTATTTAAAGAAATATAATCTACTGACTAACTAGCCGTGACTCGCAACACATTTTAAGAACAAAATTAATTCGTTTCCACACCGTTAGTAGGGGCAGCGCGGGCACGATGAAAGGCGGTGCATGCCTTCTAGAGCACTGATATCGTAATTTATCTATCACGTAGTTACACTAGAAAAAAACGGCCTACCGCTTACAGCGTGACACGCTACATTTCACATCTTTATTTTGTCACTACTATATTATTGACTAATCCTGGCCAGGCGTGAAGTCTTGGGTTCGAACCGGGTTGAACCAAAAAGTGTTATTGGGATTTTTCAATTCCGAATACCAATCTGGAGTTAAGAAGTTGGCGGTGTTACACCTCGTGCTTCGTAAAGCACGTAAAGCCGTAGATCCTGCGCCTAATTTCTCTCCGGTCGTAACGGATTGCCGTCCTACATGGATGGGAGAATGAGGGAATCGAGAGTGCACATATGTCTGCGCAAATACTTACGCACTATAATATGTTCTGCGCAGATGGCTCGTTCCTATAGAGATGGGCCGTAATAATAATGTCGCTCTAGCCTAAATTCGGCTCGAGCGACATTATTATTACTTTATTATCATCAGCGTCATTATGACTAAACAATTATACAATTGCTAAATGTAGAGTATCACACAGATCTGTTTAAATTTTACTCTGGATGATTTGAAATTTAAGATAGAAATGATGGTTTATTTTAATTTTCTTTGGATGTCCAAGTTGAACGTGTGACGACTGATGGCACAATAATGATGATAGAATTACCAGCCCCACACAAAAGTCCCTAGTAACTGTAAAATACTAATGACTATATGAAAGCTATTCACCTGATTGATGTGGAAGCGCGGATAAAATGCCCTGCGCACAAATGATAAATCAATACCTCAAGCTTGTGCATGTCAATTTATACGCATCTTCGGTACTGTTAGTAAGCATGCAACATGAGATACTGAGGATGAGATGTCATCAGAGGCAATATACAAGGCTAAGTCATCCGCATGTTGAGGTATATTACAGAAATTAAGAACAGAAAGGTCTTAATCGTACTATGTGTATTTAATAAAAAGAAGAGGACTAAGGACAGACCCTTGAGTGAGACCCCTACATACCATTCTAGGAGAAAGGTCGAAATTCGAGAAGAAATAAGAACATAAAAAGGATTTTTACCGTAGAAAGAAAAAATCTCTTCATCCGCTTATATAATTTTGCTGTCGTATAGTATCCAGATACATCAAAATGTTTTCTTTTGCTTCAAAAAAAGTGATGTGGATGCAAATGAAAGTCCAAAATCTATGCTCATAGGGATTAGGAATCTTCTCCGCTAAACTAAATTGAGAGTTAAGGAACACAAGCCCAAGAGAAATAAAAAATATCATGTCATGTAAAGTTTTCTAACCTGTATCAGCCTGTATTGAGCCAGTCTAGATAGTTATCAATAAAGAGGTCGAGTTCATAATTCAATTAGGAACAGTGAATGCTTTGCCCTAATCAAACAAACTCTTTCAACTATTTCGCCACCAGACCTGACCCCAGCCCGCCCTTACGTCCAACATACCAAATTAAGGTAATATTGAACCAAGGCGCCACTCATACAACTGATTCTCGACGTTTGATTGACACGTAAGGTCAGGCGCACGCTGAGGCAAAATAAATTATATCAATTAACATTATTAATGACATTTTTTTGCGACATCTGGTCCGCGGGCGTTGTGTAATCGTTTAATATGACGTTAAGGTGTGTAAATGTCCTCAATGTACAATAATGAGTATGACATCAATCAATTTCAATAAATTGTAGCCGAAATTAAATCAAGTATTGCACGGATATCATCTTAGTGGACCCAAATATTAATTTAAAAGCTGTTTACCGCGGTTTCATCCGAATCATATGATTATTATTAAACTTCACTCAATTTCACGTATAAGGCAATTTATTTATACTGAATTATAAAAGGAACCTACTTTTGTACGATTATAAAGTCGCTACTGTGGAGCCCCGGTAACTTCATCCGGCTAAAGATTTTGCAAGGCGATGTCGAATGCCTAAGTCCTTAATGTCCGGAATTAAATAAGAGTAGTACCTTGCAACCCGGTAAATTACAAACAAAATAATCTTTTTCAATCAATAGTAGTAGTATTATCTAATAAAATAAAGTATGTGCCTTCATATTATACCTTTTTAAACTACAAATTTAAACCAAGTTAATAAAGAAACGCATAGTTAAAACTATAATATTGCATTGGATGAAGTGAGCGCTTGCCTTTATTTAAAATCATTTCGCCAAAGTTTTGATTGTTATCTTTTGTTTGCGTAGTTTTTTATGTTTTGTGTGAATGTTCGGGTCGTTACGGAATCCGCTGAGTCAGCTTGTATCGTTGTAACTCCATCTGTATCGCCGTGTTAACACGGCCGGGGAACAAGCAATTATTGCTTAACACACTGATTGAACAACCTGCTATTTGAGATCTCGTTTTGCTTTATCATTGTTTTGGGCGTGTGTCCCACAACTGGGTATGGACTTGGTTATACGCAGTGGGCTAGAAGGGGTTGGACTGCTTTTGACCATGGGTTATATTGAAGTTAAATGGCAGTACACGTGATTCTAAAACGCAACCCTCGCACGTCTCGCACTTGACCGGTTCTTTATGGACATCAAAGTTCAAGTTTGCATGTTCTACTCAATGTTTTTAATGTAGTAAAGGGAGGCAAAAGAGCATCCACAGCCAATATCAAGAAGTACCCACGCCCATAGACATCCGCATAGAGGTTAAACTTTGCTTTTGAACCCTTCTCCCCCTCCCCCGCTCCACCAAGGGCCACCACCATGCAGAATTCCACTATCTCTTAATATATAATAAATTATAATTTTGTCTTTAAACAGGCGAATATGTATTGCAATTTTCGACTGGCTAACATTTGCTTAAATACAAATCTATATTTCTATAATTCAGTAAATATGAAAACAGAATGCAATTCGGGGTTCACAATAATGGCCAGTGTGATGGGTCCATTAGACTAATATTAGTACGGAATGAACCGCATAACTATTATGCGCAATTAAACGTTATTCGAACAAAGACTTTACGTTTATTCGGCTGTGGATTCAAACGGAGCATGCGTCAGCGTTGTAAAATATTACGACCGTTTTATTATACATTGGCGAACGCATATGACATAATTAGTTAAAACTATTCACTGCTTCTATTTTAAAAGCATATTCATGAATGTAGAGACTAATAAATGCCAGTTACAGGCTCTTTAAGAAGCGGAGATATAGTGAAACACACAAGCAACTAAGAAGTTCATCATAGGATAATGTGGAGATTGTAGGTATTTATTTAGGAAGAGGTAGTGCCACGCTGCACTGGGCCGGCACGACTGGGGAGGTACCTCTCACACGAGACCGGCGTAAAGTGACTGTGCTGTCGCGTTTCGTGCAGTGTGTAAGTTAGTAGGTGGCCCATGAAGGTTTGAGATGAAAGGAAGGCAGCACATCTGTATAGCCTCTATGCGGATGTCTATGGGCGTCGGTAGTCCTGAACATGGCTCCGACTGCTCATTTGTATACTATAAAAAAAAATCTCATCAAATTTTTGGTTGACCTAATAAGACTTTCACATGTACAAGGAATAGTTTCATTTGCTCTTGAAGGCTAAGATTTGCGCACTTACTCTTCTTAGAGAATGTAACTAATCTTTATTTTTTTTAACGTATTTAGAAAGTGTAAAGATGTGTAAAGATGAAATGTCAATGAATGTGAAAATATTATGTAAGAGTAAGCTTAGATTTTACTTAGGTGTAACAGACTATGAACATCAAACTTCAGAGTTTGCCAAGCTCCACCTTAGCTTATATTAAATTTAAACGATTTAGATTTTATATAATTCAGGATAAGATATAGAGATCGGTCAAACGCGGGAAATGCGTATGTAGCTGTGATCTCATGGTAATGTGAGTGACTGTATCTGTTTCGTGTCCGTTGAATGTAACCTGATCTAATCGATTACTTCCATGCCAATATTTATTATTTTTTATTATGCCATGTTTGCATTCTATTAGAAAAGGAAGCAATAACCTTATTATAACTTATATTAGAAATAAATTCTCGATCGTCGTTTATGAAGCTGCCATTACATCCAAGGATTAATAAAAAGAAGGATTTATTCAAGGAGGAAGAGGGGCGTCTGTATAGTCTCTACGCGGGAGCCTGTGGGCGTCGGTGGTCATGAAAATAGCTCCAAATGCTCTTTGCTCCTTCATCCTATAAAAAAAAATCAGAGACAGACAGACAGACAGACTAGTCTCTACTACTGCAAGACAGTAATTGGTTCTTCTCTACAGGTCCAGGACCAAGCTTACGGCATACCTATCCTCCTTAAATCTCAACTTATTTTTATCCATATTAAAAAACAATTTAAACTCATATAAATATATAAATTTATCAGTCAAACGAAATATTGACTCAGCGTCGGTCAGGTAGGACACAAATGGGTGTATTTACATGTGTGTGTATGTGTGTATCATGTGTATTTACATGTGTTTCATAATTCTGTTTGCAGTCTCGTTCAGTTTGCATATGAATGTAGAGCGAATTCATTTACCGGTTTCAGGTTCCAGGGGACATTTTTCGTGTTTGCGTTGAACGTAAATGCTCCAGCTGTAAATATTTATATTTACTTTCACTATGTCATTTATTTGTTGTTCTGTATTCTCTTGATTCGAAAGTTAAATGTAAATTTGGTATTTAAATATTAATGGCAACATTATCATCAATTGACACGGTCTATGGAGGGAGAAGGGGGAATGGGGACAAGGCATCTGCATGGCCTATATACGAACATGTATGTGCGACAGTAGTCATGAAAATGGCTCCGATTGCTCGTTTACCCCTCCCCCTCCCCTATGCTTTTAAAAATTAAATATGTTTTTGGTTGATTCTCAGATCCACCCTATATACACTTTCATGATCACAGATCACAGATACAAACTTTCATGAGAATCGGGCGAGCTGTTTCGGAGGAGTATGGCAACTAACATTGTGACACGAGATTATTATATTAAAACAATATATTATTAAAAAAACACCGTAAATTCAAATTCGCTCGCCTAATACGGCGAGCTGTTTTGGAGGAGTATGGTAACTAACATTTTAACACGAGATTATTATATTATAACAATACATTATTTAAAAAAACATGTTACATTAACCGTAAATTCAAATTCGCTTGCCTAATACGTAATATCAAATCTCAAGAAAATTATAAGCCTCTCATACAAACCTATCGCTATCCCCGAAGCGGGCGACGGTTCACAAATAAAACAAAACCACCTCATTCCGTATGACTCGTGTATCAATCAGCGGGTGCTGGTAATGGATGAAAGTCCATTACTACACGCTATCACGGTGGGCGTCCCGGGTCCGATCCGTTAGTAATTACGAGACAAAAGTTTGGAGCCCCGCCGAGTGCCGAGATGCACCCAGACAATCGCACAAACATAATATGTTCATTACACTTATGTACTACTACTCTATTTGGCATGTAATTTTTTTTGACGCACTGCAAATTCTTTTAGACACCGTCTAACCCGCCCCGGGGTCAGCCTCAAGGGTAAATAGAGTAGTCAGCTTTTTTATGATATATTAAATCAATAGACGAGAGAATCAAGACGAAATTAAACATATAATTACAAGTACTATTAAGGATATATTTTAATTTAAATAAAATTATATCAAAATATACCCAAGTAGGGAGCAAAGTTACAGTTAGTGAAGATAAACTATTTATTGGAACATATTTTCATAGTACGTTTCGTTTAATACGCATTCGTCAAAACTGGATAGGAACTATCCTACCTGTACCTACTGAACTACTTTTATGGCAAATAAATGATCATGATTATGATTATCCAATCCAATGTGTATAAAAATGGAATAATCTGGAATTAATCTAGTAAAGATTATGTGGGACTCGGACTGACGTAAAAGCCTCGAACCTGTGAGCTGATTTAACTCAAATGAACAATGTAAAAAATGGTAAAATTAGTAGTTTGGCTTTACTGCATATTGTACCCCCTACACTATAAATTTAGGGAAAGAAATAAGTCATTATTTTACAGTTTTAATTATATATCAAAACTGTACTAGGTATTTATACTTTTTCTTACAAGAGAAGGAAAACTCGATTATGCTTGTGTTCCCCTACTGCATTAGTCTGACACCGTTTCAACCCAGTAATTAAATTCCCTTATGCCATATATATATTGACTAAAATTTCGCTAAAATGTTACCCAGATTGCGGCGCAGTAGAAAGAGAAGGAAACTGGCGCGGAGTGTCGACTACGTACGTAGAGCGAGAGACGTGGTGAGCGTGCCCGACTGTCCCGGGCTGGGGCGGCGCTACCACGAGTGCAGCACTACTGTACGTACAACTGTTATATATCACTAGCTGTGTAGATCGCCATTGGTGGCGAGAGATGTGGTGAGCCCGATTGTCTGACTGACTGGCTTTTAAAATTCCTGTGGCTAAACGATTGCTCCGAATTTTGTTGTGGAAATGATACTCTTTATTATGTGGTTTCATTTAATGCCTCTCGCTTTTATCAACCTTGTATATCAGTAGCTGTGTTGAGCGAGAGACGTGGTGAAGGAGTACCACTTAGATGTGGAATTTTAATCTTTCCATTTGATATTAAGAGAAGCATATTACTTAAATACTACTAGGCTACTAGATCAATCTGGTCTTAAACCGGATTTTACGAGTATATAATTTTATGCAAATTTCACCTCGATGAAATTGAACTAAAAGAGAAAAGTCCAACTAGACAGTTTATGCTCTATAATATTTTTATATATTAATTGTTTATTCACACTGCCCTTAGTAAGAATGTTTCCCTCTGCAGTCTTGCCCCGGTCCGACGATGGACGCGAGGGCAGAGCAGTGTTCCATGTACGACCTGCGTCCGTTCCGCGGGAAGTTCTACAACTGGACTCCTTATGTCGATGGTATGTTTAATTTTTAATATTTATTGCCGGTATTTACTTCTACAGTATAATGATTAGTACACAATGTATTAATGTTGTATAAAAATAATTTTAATGTATAAAAATATTTTTTTAATATTTTATTGACGATTTTATAAATCGATGAACGCCGGGTGCACGCTCGAAAAATCAGGACTCATTTAGACGTTCTGTTTGCAAGCGCTCGGCCAAAGCGTTTGACTTCTTCAACTAACGAGTGCGAATAAATATAAATTTACCGATAAAAAAATATTTTCCATTAACTCTTCCTTTGTATTATATGAATGAGGTATTTTAAACCGTAATTCAGTGATAATAAAACAATTCAATTAAATTGAATTACGAAATGTTTCATCCATGTTTTCTTTTTCATATATAATTATCGTCCGTAAGCCAATTTTACAGACAACCATTTTTCATAGACCGAAAAAAATATCGTACTTATTCTTTAGGTAATTTCTGTATCTTTATTCAATCAAATCAATCAAAATAAACAAGGACCAATGCCTCTGTTGAAATATTGGAGAAGTTAATAATAAACTATATATTTTATTTGTAGATAAAGTAATTTTATTTATTAGCCTTTATAACAATCAGTCCACACGCTAACACACATAGATAGAAGCCGTAGCAATTGACGGAGGAAAAAAAATATAGCATTTTATAAATCAAGACTTACTTACAATATATTGAAGATTAAAAACTGTTGCATGCTTACCCACATTAAAATGTTATAAGGAAACACAGGTGCAAAAAGCTTGTTAATATTGCATTGTGGCGACTTTCAACAGAAGGCTCTAAATTTTCGTCCTGACCTTTACGTCGCCCTTCCTGCCCCGCGGCAGTGGTAAGATCTTTTGTGTTATGGTAATAAAATATGGAAATATTTTTTTATGCTTTCTTTATCTATCGAGACGTAAAAATATTTCCTGGACAATTTACCAAGTGCCATCAATACGGTGGGTATGGTGGGTGGTCTGTCAGAACTTCGATAGTGGTAACACGACAATATCATAATACTGTAGGTACCTGGTACTTATATCTTATTAATATTATAAATGCGAAAGTTTGTGTGTTTGTTTGTTACACCTTCACACAAAAACTGCTGAACCGATTTTCATGAAATTTGGCACACACATAGATAGTAACTTGGATTAACACGTAGGATAGTGTTTATCCCCAAAAAATGTTCCTATAGGATTCCATGGCATTTGGAAATTTACGCGGGTGAAACCACGGGGCGCAGCTAGTTGCAGATAATTACGATAATTGAGAACTTTCGTAAAGGACTCGAACTTCGGAGTTCGAAAGTATTCTCATAGTATTCAATTGGAATAAAAGTCTTAACACTTAGCATTAATTCACTTAAAATAATGTTATGACGATGTTCTATTAAGAGGTAGTCCCATGCTGCATCGTAGCCGGGGAGGTACCTCTCGCTCACACGATACCTCCATAAAGAGAGGTGCGTTCGCTTGTTTCGGTGTGTGTTCAGACCAATCGAGATGGAAGGAGGAGGGCAACGCATCTGTATAACTGCTATACGGATGTTTATGGGTTTTAATAAAAAGCTCCGACTGCTCGTTTGCCACCATATAAATAAAATAAATAAAATAAAATAAAAATAGCCTTTACTCATGAACATTGTTTTTACAGTTAATAAATAAGTTTATGGTCATCGGCAGTTTATGGTTTGTCATGTTGTCCTTTGACATAGGCCTCCTCCATTTCTTTCCATATTGTTCTATCCTTTGAGAACCTCGACCCCTGAGGAAGGTCATCCTCCCATATTTTCAATGGTCTTCCTCTTTTTTGTTCCCCTTGAAAACCAATTGCCACCATATACTACATAGAAACGTATGTACAGGGAACGCCCCGTGCATCCTGAACTGCCGGCCGCGCGGTCAGCAGTTCTACGCGTCGCTGGCGCTGGTGACGGACGGCACGCCCTGCACGAGGCCGGGCTACAGGGCCATATGTGTGCAAGGGTCCTGCAAGGTAAGTCGCCTAGTTCTAAGCAGTGGCGTAACTATAGGGAAGCAAGTCGCCAAAATGCCACGGGCCCCCAGCCGGAAGGGGCCCCCGGAGAGAATCCCAACTAAAAAAAAAAGAGGCCCATCCGATGAATTTACCACGGGCCTCGAGCAGTATAGTTACGCCACTGGTTCTAAGTAATAAGCAGTGAACGATCGAAAAACTCATTTCTTAGTTAGCTTTCATAAAACATTGTTTTGATCATTTACCGGGCGATTATTATTTAAAGTAAATACCAGATTGACCAGCTGGTAAAAATCGTTTTTCGTTTAATATGACAATAGCATGTATTTTTGTTTACATAGCTTAACACATACGGTCTTTAAGCTATGGACGCAAGATGCAAGAGTTAGTACAGTACAGCGACATCTAGTGTTGATAGTAGGAAGTAATACAAGACTGCGGTGTCTGTATCTTAGCGCCATCTATCAACGAATTTCTTAATCTAACGCTACCGTGTCATTTGGTTGAGCCGTCTCAAATAAAAGCGCTGATAATTTTTTTGTTTTATATAAAAATCGTCGTGATTTTCGTACATATTAGAAGATAACTAAAATAAATTGTTGAAATATTCTAATAATTGTAATCAAGTTAATTAATAGAAAAAAATAATTAACTAAAATCTAATTACCTACTTTTTTGTTCTCTGTCTCGATCTGTTTTTCAGTAATCTGGTTGTCGGAACATCTGCAAAGTTAGGTAAAGAAAGTTTTTACTACTTTATCAATCTAATTAATACTTCACTTACAAGGGGACGACCAGTGATCAGACTGCTCATTACCTACTCAAGAAAAAGATATTCAATGTTTTTCTTGTATACTTAGGCTAACGAGCATGGCCCTCTGTACTCACTTTCCATTGCTGACAAGAAAGTTATTTACAATTGCCAACGTAAAGTTGAGGAGATAAAATCGGACATTTTCGCAAAAGCTGTTAGATTTTTACATAAAATATTGCGACAGCCGCATTCAGGGCCTTAAGGTCTTAACGGTACTGGAGATAGGTTCCTATTGTTTGACAGTAATTGTTGTGGATTGCTGAGAATTGCCATCGGTTCCAGCCGACCAGGGAACGATGACACCTGGCACCCTCGCATTAGACGTAAAGGTAACCGCACTCGGGGGGTCAGAGGTACTGGCGGCTGTATGCCAGGGTTTAGGTGTCCAATGCATGAAACTGGTATTTGTGTTAGTATTTATTATGGGTAATATTGTCACCTGCGTCTGTATAAATTATGGTGTTAGGTGATATATCTTTGATTTTTTTTACAAAACTGTGAAGTGACGTAGTGTGAATATGGTGCAAAATAATGGTGATACGTCGACTTGGTCCCCGATTATTTTTTAATTATATGTTTTTTTCTCAACAATTTTATTTTGACCCTATTTACAATATTCATCTCGATGACATTAAGATAGGAGATAATATTATAAATTGCAGTATCCTTCACAAAGATCATTACGATAATTAAATAACAAATATACTAAAACTTTTTTGTAAGAAATCTTTATTATCACAGAAGATACTTTAAGTTTTTACAATACCAATTTTGGAGAGTAAGAGTAGGGAAATAAACTCTTTATTTCTTTATTTTTTTGATCACTTTACATCAGGTGACCCAACTGCTCCTTTGCATCCTATGCTATTAAAAAAAAATTCTATATGCATAGCAGGTAAAAACTACCTAACCTAATCATTATCTATTCGTAAATGGTTAAGTCTTGGTGCAAATTTAAGGTATTTATTAGGAAAATAAAATAATGTTTCATGTTGTATGTTATATTTATAATAATTATATTGTAATTTCATCATCATCATTATCATCATCATCACTAGCCAGAGAGCACCGATGCTGTTCATAGGCTATCTTTGTGAGCGCAACAAATAGGGTTCACTCGTGGGTATTTCGCGACCTCTAATCAGGTCATCAGTCCGCCGATTGGGGAATGGGGGGGCTTCTAACACTTTTTCTTCCTACTCGGCCTATTAGAGAATTTTTCAATATTTCATTAGTTCATAATTCTTAACAATAATTGCCTTTATTATGATTATGTACAGAATTTTCACAAGAAACTGTTGAACACTTGCACTGACAATGGGGTCTTACATAAGGAAACTGTACCGAAGGAATGAATGAATTTTCATTTATTTTCACGGAATCTCGACTCAGCAATCCCAGTTGGGCCTCCATTATGATCTCAGCTATGGCTTTCTTAGCGTACAGTTGTTGGGTTCTCTCCATCTTCCTCAGATCTTCAGCACAAGCTATGCCCCAGTGATAATACTCGTCTTTTAAATCGGTCAAGCGTTCGTGCGATAAGTTTATGGTTTGTTCATTTTTCTTTACCTTTTTATAATCGTCTGTGTGTACGGGTTTAGTTTTTCTCTTTAGAGTTGGAGGTTCTGAATCACATTCGTGTATCGATACAATTTCCTGAAAATTATTAAAGAAATTTAAGTTAGTAAAATAATCGGAGTTGTGAAAGATTTCCTGTTCCTACTGACAGCAATAAATACAGGCAAATTGCTTTTTTATAGTATGAGGGTAAACGAGCAGTCGCCTTTCGATCACCACCGACCGCCACGGACGTCCGCATACAGCTAATTTTTTTTATGGTATAGAGAGGCAAACGAGCATTCGGAGCCATTTTGATGACTACCAACGCCCATAGACATCAGTTTAGAAACTATACAGATTCGTTGCCCTCCTTCACCCCCCATGGGCCGCTGAAAACTCAACACCGCACGTACCACCTAGATGTCCCAAAGTATACAACTGTGCGTTTCAGGCGCCATTTCTTACCACGCACAACATCACTTTGGAACGAGCTGCCACAGTCGGTATTTCCGAACCTACACGACCTGGGGTCCTTCAAGAAAAGAGCTTACTTATATTTAAAAGGCCGACAACGCGCCTGCAAAGCCTCGAGTTTTGCAGATGTCTATGGGCGGCGGTAGTCATCTACCAACTGCTCGTTTGCCCCTTATCCTATAAAAAAAAACCGCGATAACACAGCTGTCACTTTACGCCGGCATCGTGTGAGTAATGATGCAAGGCACTAACACGTACTAAATCAAGACTCCCATGTTACAAAATTGAACAAAAAGTCTGCATCAGATTGGAAATGAAACAAAAACACTACATTTGCAGAGTGTTAGATGAGTATTTTTATAGCCATGAGACAATTCTATCGTAAAATAAATATTTTATAGGGATAAATAAGTTTAATTGTAGTCCTTCTCACTTAACCCTGGTCCTGTAGATACTGTTTATATAATATATTAATATTTTAATATGCTAAAGTATTGTTTTTTTATTTGGTTTGCCTGCGGCACAGTATAGGGTATATATTGTAATATAAAGTATTTGATCGGTAGTTATAAATTGAATCAATTAATGAAATATGCTTTATAGTGCACAAAAATAAATAAAAGTACAAACAATATGAGCACTTAACATAAATAAAGTCTTGTTAAAAGTAAAGTAAAAAATTGGAATTACTTCCTACTCCTCCTACTTTCTTCTGATTAAATTCGTTGCGGGTCCCAAGACAGATTTAGCTTTTCCCTCGGGCTCCCTGCGATCATATCAAAGGGTCAAGTGTGGTTGCCGCTGTCGATCCTGGCGACACAGCGCGGCGGTGGGAACGAGGGGTGGGCCAAAGCCCGTTTAAAAAAAAAAGTCTTATGCATAAAAGGTGGTCTTATTGCTTGAGGGTATATGCAATATCTTCAAGGTCAAGTTTATGTGCATGAAAGAAGTCTTAACCAGCTAAAGCGAAGCCTGATAAAACTAAAACTTACAATTTGTTGTTCTTCTCTTTCTCCATCTGTCTCAGCTTTAATTAACTGATCCACAGAAGAGTCTGAATCTGACGGTGACTCTAGCTCTCGCAAGAAACTTATCTCTTGAAAGTACCACAACGTGGGCACATATGTAGAGTTCACACATTTCTTAAGTTCTTTCCGGTAGTTCGTTCTCAAGCTGTTGATTCTTCTTTTCAAATCTTCTTTCGTCGCTTCTGGAAACATCTTGTTGTATTTGGCCAACAGTATGTCATACGCTTGGTTTTTCTTATCGCGGTCGTAGTAGACTTTACTTTTTGTTTGCCACAAAGCTGGCAACTCTCTATACAGCTCTATGCATTCTAGTAGAAACTCTCTTTCTCGTCCTTTCACAGTATGATTTCCCACCATATTGTTTTATTATAGTATATTTTATATTACCGTTTATTCCGTCTTGTATGAAAGCCTTTGCTATTGTCTGTACACAGTTATTTTCAATTTGAAACAATTTCTTTTCCTTTCCGCCAATACTCCAGCTGCACGTTGACAATAAAAAACTAAACTGAATCAATGCGACCGCTCGAAACAGCGGAGTGTACAATATTGCACAATATTACGTATACCTGACGCAAGAATAGTATTGTGCAATTGCGCAATAAAGTACTTTCACCGGTTCATTCAGTTTAGAAGTTGATTACGTATTGTGTTATCAATTTAGTAAGAGGTAGTGCCACGCTGCTTGCATGTAGCTGAATTGGGCCGGCACGACCGGGGAGGTACCTCTCGCTTACGCGAAACCGGCGTTAGGTGACATTTGTGCTTTTGCGTTTCGTGCGGTGTGTAAGTAGCCTGTGGCCCATGGAGGTGGGAGGAGGAAGAAAAGCAACGCATATGTATAACCTCTTTGCGGATGTCTATGGGCATAGGTATTATAAAAAAAAATAAGGAAGTTATGAAAATGACTCCGACTGCTCGTTTGTCCCTTTATATTAAAAAATAATCATCATTATTGGACAATATTATTGAACCTATATGTAGGTTTTGACTGCGTTTTTCGAATGTCAATTTTAGCCAAACCGGAAAATAATTGCATCGCAATCGTTTATTATTAGCAGACTAAACTAAGAACATATTTTCTACACTGATTCTACACTCCATAATGAAGAGCAAAAACAGTACTCTATTTTTGTTATATTCTGTCTGTCTGTCCATCTATGTATGCCACAGTTATTTCACCAAGCCTGTGGGAAGATGTGCGGTAATTACTGCCAAGCTCTACAAATGGCACACTGAAATATTAAATGACCGTCCGACTCGTATCACGTTCACGGACTCGGTAATTTTTCCACTGCCGAGAATTATCTGTATATCTGCTGTCTCTAATATGCATATTCCCCCTTATTAATAAACATAGAATAACTCTATCCAAAGAATAACCTAGTAATAAACTGACATCTGTCATATTCCATAATAAAAAACACATTATAAGTATGGAATTTGACAGATGTCAGTTTATTACTAGGTTATTACTTGGATATAGTTATTCCATGTTTATTAATAAGGGGAATTATGTATAAATTTATTATACCTAGATAATTTCGGCCAGAGGAACATTCTACCTAGTGAATCTTTATACGTATTAATAAACATAGATTAACTTTACTCCAAGTATTAAACATGAGTGTCTAATTCCCTATTTATAATTCTATGAAATTTGAGTTACTAGTTTAATACTTGAAGTAAAGTTTATCTATGTTTATTAATAAGGGGGATAGACTTACGTGCTCTCCAAGGCATGGAAGTAACACCGCCAACTTCCTAACTATAATACAGATTAAATTGTAATAACAGTATAAGAAATTGAAAAATAATAATAATACTTTTTTGGTCGCATCCAGGACTCTAATTCTGGGGTTTCATGACCAGGAGACAGTCAGCCTGGATCTGTATTACAGGTTTCGTACCAATCAGGGACTCCAGTTGTCAATACGGTGCTGTAATTACTCAGGTAGCATAGTATATTATCAATGTTACCTATGTATGTACATTAGGGTGTCCCAGGCTACAAGGGAGATTTTTTTTTATTCGAAATCAGATACGCATACCCTCTATTTTTGTTCCATTTGACCCAAATAACTGAAATATCAAATATTATTGCAATCGGATAATGATAACCCGTGCCGACTTGATGTCAAATTTTCACATTAGAAATTAGTATGAAAAAAATTTGGGAGAATTGCAGAACTTAATTTTTATTTATGAAATAAAACAATATTTAATTTATATTGGAAATTTATTACGTTTTTATCATTAAAATGCTATTATTGAGTGAATTTTCTTTTTAAAGTTGCTTTTTTACAGTCAGGATATATTTGTCGATGTTCTTGTACGGAACTAATAAAAATTGCTTTTGCTCCTCGTCAACAATGAGCAAGCCGTGAAAATCTTGCATCAACTTGACGGCTCTTTTAGCAGTATTATTAACTGCTTTTAGTTGTCGCAGCTTGCCTTTCGCATGTTGAAACGAAACATTACTAAGCCATGACGAAGGACACTCGTTGAGGAAACTGTCATTAATTTTTAATCGATTGAATAAGGACTTGCTTTTGACTGAAACAAAGTCTCTGAAAATGAAAAATTAAAGACATTTATAAGCCTATAATTTACACAGTATAAATAATTAAAATCATACGTATTTATTTCTAGACTTACCATAAAGTGTACTACAAAGTTCTTCTTTCGGTGGGTAGTACCTACCGTTTACCGTGGGTGGATGGATTTTCTATGGCTAAGTTAGCAACCATTTTTACTTTCGTTCCTTGGTCTACGTCATCGTCAAATAGAGATAACACAGACACT
>LUGF01049226.1:129895-163553 GCA_001625245.1 Calycopis cecrops | reverse complement strand
TATTGCACCAAACCTGTGGAAAGATGTGCAGTAACTATTCTGCCAAGCTCTACAAATGGCACACTGTAATTTTAAATGGGCATCCGACTTGTATCATGTTCACTGACTCGGTAATTTTTCCAGTGCTGGAGGTTATATGTAGGCTGCTGTCTCTAGTATGCATCTGTATAAATTATATATACCTAGATAAATTCGGCTAGAAGAACATTATGTCTAGTTAATCTTTATACGTATTAATAAACATAGATTAACTTTACTCCAAGTATTAAACAATAATGTCAAATTTTTGGTAAGACGTAGTGCCACATCGAATTGGGCCGGCACGACCGGGGAAGTACCTCTCGCGTACAAGAGAGCGGCGTAAAGTGACAGCTGTGCTGGCGCGTTTCGTGCGGTGTGTAAGTAGCCGGTGGCCCATGGAGGTGGGACGAGAAAGGAAAGCAGCGCATCTGTATAGTCTCTATGCGGATGTTTGTGGGCGTCGGTAGTCATGAAAATGGCTCCGACTGCTCGTTTGCCCTCCTATAACATACAAAAAAACTTTTTATAATTCCATAGAATTTAACAGATATAATTTGACAGATACTAGTTTAGTACTTGGAGTAAAGTTAATCTATGTTTATCAATAAGGGGGATAGAGTTGATCGTCGTTAACGCCAAACGCATTACGCATTATAGTGCACAAATGTCTAAGCGGAAATAGAGTGTTTTATTTCCTCACTCTCCTATTCCGATGAGACCACCGGTGAGCAATCAGGCGAGGTCCGACGACTTACGTGCTATCCAAGACATGGAAATTAATACCGCCAACTTCCTAACTACAATACAGATTAAATTCTAATAACAGTATAAGAAATTGAAAAATAATAATAATACTTTTTTGGTCGCGCCCAGGACTCTAATTCTGGGGTTTCATGACCATGAGACAGTCAGCCTGGATCTGTATTACAGGTTTCGTACCAATCAGGGACTCCAGTTGTCAATACGGTGCTGTAATTACTCAGGTAGCATAGTATATTATCAATGTTACCTATGTATGTACATACCTTAAAAGAGAAATAAATAAATAAAATATTAAATATAGTATTTGTGACACCATATCATAACACAAAAAATATTAATAGGATGTTGGGCATCCTATTAATATTATAAATGCGAAAGTTTGTGTGTTTGTTTGTTTCTTGCTTTGTTACTCCATCGCAATCCATGCAAAAACGGCTGAACCGATATTCATGAAATTTGGCACACACATATAACATGGATTAACACATAGGTTTTATCCCGAAAAAATGTTCCTATGGGTTGATTTTCCACGGGGTCGAAATTTACGCGGGTGAAACGGCGGGGCGCAGCTAGTTTATAAATATGAAAATAGCGAGTAAAGTACATCACCTATTTCACCTAATTGTAATAATAACTGGTGAATATGATACGAGTAACAGATGATAGAGAATTTCACAAACACTTCCTTGTGCCCCGCCACATATGGACGTATCTGAAATCTTGGCAGCTTGACTCACTGATTCGCGAGACCTAGATAGACAAATTGCTATATTTATACGTCCGCTGCTAGTGATGCGAGACTTATCGGTCGTTCGATAACTTCAAATCGATATTATTATTAAGAAATGAAAGAGCGGTTTTATCATTTCTTATCTCTATCGTTGATATTCAAATTTAGAACTTTTTAAATGTCAAAATCAAGTTATTACTTTGTATACTAATGTAGCTATTTTATAAATATACCCAACCTAGCCTGGTCAGTACTTTTTTAGGCAGGATTCGAACCCGCAACCGTTGGCATATTATGCCTACCACGTTACAATGAATTTTTTTAACATTATTTGTTATCATGACTTATGACTACTTTTTAGAAGAGAATGCAAAAGTTTCCCTGTGGCTTAACCCTTCAACGGCTTCTTCGCGGCTGGATTTTTACGATACATATCTGAAAGCAATTGAAAAGTATTACCATGATGCAGAATTGAATGTTGTGTTGTATCTGTAACGAGCGCAGCTGGCCGGCGACTGGCTAATTGAGCTGTAATCGCATCGGCGCTCCTTGATGTGCTGATGTGATCTCGACAGTCAGATGTTAGTGTCGATGGTACGTAATTACTGAGATACTCGAGCTGGGTTTCACGGGTAGAATAAACCCCACAATATCACAATAGTGTCATTTTTCACTTCGGAATTTGAGGGTTATTTGTGTATTTTATTGATGTGATGTCCAAAGTCCGATGTTACTGTCGATGGTACGTAATTACTTAGATAATCTAGCTCAGTTTCACAGGTAGAATAGACCCCACATAGCCATAAAAGTGGCATTTTCAGTGCGGAATTTGAGGGTTATTTGTGTATTTTATTGATGTGATGTCCACAGTCAGATGTTAGTATCGTTGGTACGTAATTACTCAGATACTCTAGCTCGGTTTCACGGGTAGAATAAACCCACAGAGCCACAAGTCTCATTTTTCGGTTTGGACTTCAGTGGTTATGTTTTGAATATTCTTTGTGGATTCCAAAAACGAGTTATCCTAGTCCCGTGCTGAATACGCACTGAAATTAGCAATTGTGTTTTATTTTTTATTTTTTTTATTTTATTTTATTTATTAAGGAAAGACAAACAGTCTTAATACAGAACAGCTTAAATTAAATTAAATAATACATACACCAGCTAAGTTTCCACTTTAAATTATTACATAATATGTGACTGCAGTAAATAAATGTATATAATGAGCTTGTGTTACAAGGTGCCAGGGAAATGTCAATAATTCAGACCTCTTTATTCTCCAATTCTGTATATTCAGTATTCAGTTAAACGTCGGTCCCTTGAAATTGCTCTTATAATTCGTACAAATGCATGTAGTTTGGTTTTCTGCAGAAAAAGTACAAATCGAATTTAATGTCAGAATAACAATAATTACGTCACCTTCTAGATTTTTTAAATTTTATTTGAGAGACCTATTTAGTATAATAATTAATGCAGCTAGTTCATCTTTGTTCAGTCATTTCGTTACTACGTGTATCATCCATGTTAAATCCAACGAAGTTTTGATGTAAGGTCCGAGAAAGGTTGCTGAATTCGTACTAGCTGGGCAAGTTAGCAAAAGGAACTTCGATATTTCTATAACTCGGGTAATAATGAATTAGTTCCATATACTACGGATTATTGAGTACTACAGTACAAATGGTTCATATACTACGATATTGAGTACTACAGTATTTCGACAAAATATACCCAAAAAAAGGCTAAGTTGATAACACCAGCCTGTTCCTATAAAAATATTTCATTTTCTTCCAAAAAAAGGCGTCCATAGAGATCCATTTAACATACCGCACGTGCGGACTATTGTCCTTCTTGTCTCATATCGAAGGGTTTTACGCAGTGATTTGATTTTGCGAGGGAACGCAATATCTAGGGGTATATTGAATAGTTGCAAATGAGCAGTCGTATCGTAAAAATATTTATTGTGGATAGTACGAGATAGTGCCACGCTGCATGCAGTCGAATTGAGCCGGCCTTTTTTTTGTCGCTGGGGAATGCTCTAGGCTTCCTATGTCCTCAAGATTTGGGAAAACCTGGAGGGTATGTGGGACTCGAAAGCTTAAAGCTCCCTCTACTCACTAAACCCCAGCGTTGTTCCTTCTCATCAGCCTGATAAGAGAAGCCATACGATAACATACAAACGATACTCCAGCGGAGCCCTAGGGGGCTCTACTCAGGAGGTGGTACTTTCGTTTTTACGGCACGATGTGCTAGAACACGCTGCACAGGTGACCACTCATGTGTCACGCAAGATACTTACCTCTCGTTCTACACGTTTCGTGCGGTATTTTTTAGTTACTTTACGAGTTTTAATACATACAAATTTGTATTGTGCTTTTTATGACTTGAGTTATAATAATAATAATAATATCGTCCTAGACGATTTCGGCTACGGCGGCCGTCTCTATAGAGACGAGCCAGATGCGCAGGACATATTATAGTGCACAAGTGTGCGCGCAGACACAAGTGCACTCTCTATTCCCTCATTCTCATATTGCGATGGGACGGCAATCCGACACGACCGGTTAGAAATCAGGCGCAGGACCTACGGCTTAACGTGCTCTCCGAGGCACGGGGGTGTAACACCGCCAACTCCTGACTCCGGACTGTTATTAGAAATTGAAAAATCACAATAACAATTTTTGGTCCGACCCGGGATTCGAACCCGGTACCTCACGTCTGTGGTTGAACACGCTTACCACTAGACCACGAGGCAGTCATTCAGACTTGAGTTATAATATGTTAATGGGTGTATGTTCAATGAAAAGTCATTATATGTAGTTCGTAATTATTGCTTAATTCACTGATAACTTATAGGTACCTAATACTTGGTTAATTGGTAGTGCTGGTAAAGAGTTGGTTGCCGACTGGAGAATCGTTAGACGATTCTGACGTAAGCCATGCGTCCCTGACGCGACATTTATTCACATGTGTGTGTCCCTTACAAATACCATAAAATGGTAAGGCTCGTAACCTGGTGTAACCCAACTGCAACGTCGAGAAAAGCATATGTTTTCTCTAGGTCGTGCAGTGATCTCTCGCTATATCGGCACAGAAAGCGTGTTACTGTAGACCGCGTTCTAGAATGTCCCTCGGAGGCCCAACGGGATCCGTCAGTCGGTTATCTCCCAGATGTAAGTGGTGGTAATGGCTGTAGCGGTCCTGAGCCTGTATTTACCTGTCCTCTAGTTGATATAATTGATCGCATGCGAGCGTTTATTAAAAATACCGGTGAGTGGTGAAGTAGTACCTATTATGTGGGATTTTTTAATGTAGTATAGAGGGGCAAACTAGCAGTCGGAGTCATTTTCATAACGAGATTAGCTTTGGTCCTTCCTACTCATCCTCCATGGGAAACCGGATACTTATACACCACACGAAACGCGACAGCACAGCTGTCACTTTACGCCGGTATCGTGTATGATGTAGTAATACGGCTGCATGCAGCATGGCACTATCTCTTACAAAGCATTTTTACAAATTTTATGGTATTGCGTATCTCTAGTTTGTACGGAACCCTCGTCTTGCAAGTCATACTTGCACTTGGCCAGTTATTGGATACTTTCAATTAGCGCCAAATCTTGTCACTTTCTCAATTACTCATTTCTGCTCCTGAAATTAAAATAAGCATCAAATTAACATTGTAAAGTAATGCGTCACTTTATATTTTTATACCGTAAAGTAAAGAGGCATCTGAAAGTATGTCGAGTATACCAGATATTCAAATTTGAAATGACGCGCGGGCGTGTATTTTTTTTAATTTCATTTTCGGCAAACATTGTTGTAAAGTTATTCCCGATTCTGAATTAATTTTGATTCTTTAATAAGTCTCTTTTCCCTTAACCTTCGTAAAAAAAGTTAAAAGTTCACAAAATATTCGTTATTTGTTAGTATTAGTTATAGTTTACCATTTTTAGACCTTTTCTTCGCAACCGGAGTGTTTATAATTGTTTTTGACAGTTATTATTTATTGTGGAAGGTGGAGGAAACGAGACTGGTCAGTGATGGCACTCTGTAGTTCTGTACTCTCTCTCTCCACTCGTGCGAAGATGTAATGTTAACAACGAAGCTAATAAATTACATTTAAAAATTCATACACGTAAGCAACAGTAACAAGCTTTGTCAACGTAACTAAGTGGTTTTAGATTAGCTCGTAAATAACTTCAAATCTTCGACAGTTGCAACGAAGACACGATGACGATCAATCTTAATAATGACTTGCGTGGTCTCCTCGCTGATTTAGCAGCGTATCTGCAATCGGCCAAATTTGTGTACACTTGAAAATTTACCAGAACGTATTGGCGTAACTAGCAATTGAGAGCCGTGGCAAATTCATCATAGATAGTAAGAGGTAGTGCCCTTGCTGCATTGCAGCCGAATTGGGACGGCATGACCGGCGTAAAATTATAGAGTAACAAAGGGAGGAGGGTAGAGGGCAATGTATCTGTAACAAATGTCTATGGGGGCCGGTAGTCATGAAAAAGCTCTCTTATAGAAATTGGAATTATTTCCTACTCCTAGGTACTTTCTTCTGATTAAATTCGTTGCGGGTCCCAAAATTTAGCTTTTCCCTCGAGCTCCCTGAGATCATATCAAAGGGTCAAGTGTGGTTGCCGCTGTCGATCCTGGCGACACAGGAGTAGCAGTGGTGGGAACGAGTGGTGGGCCAAAGCCCGATTAAAAAAAATATAAACAAATACGGGACTCTTGTGTCTCAATATAGTCATCACAATATGGGATTGAACGACGAGACTGAGTTTTGGGGTCGATAGGGGAATCTTAACTGATGCAGATGGAAGAGAGGCATCCCGATACGTCTCTAATTATAAAATCTACTAAAACGTATGTACTACTAAGTAGTTTTTAAGTGTAAGAATAACAAAAGAAAAACCAACTTGTATGTAACAAGTTTCGCAGTTAAAATGTCAATAAGATTTGAAATACTATAACATCTGAATCAGTAGGTAGGTAGATACGCAAGAATGAAATAAATTAAATTTTTCAAATTATTTGAATCATCTGTATAGACGTGGTACGCAATGAATTCTTGTAATAAAAATTCTTTAGCACTTACAAAAACATTAAGATTTCTTTGTTTATTAAAAGGCAGTCATATAGGTCAATTTGCGGTCAATTTTTTTGACCAACATTCGTAGAGCGCAAATTCTTTCCGCTATAAGAATATTGTTCAATATAATGAGTAGGTATTAATAGTATTTTTTTTAATATTAATTTATGAAAAATAAATAAATGAATGAAGGAGAGCTAAATAATTAATACTTATGGGTTTAAACGTATTAATTTTCGGCATATTGCTCTCTTCTTTATATTTCATCCTTCTGCTGTAACTCTTCATATTGACCACTGATTGTTAGGCTAAACATATTGTGAATACCTCACAAATTGTTATAACTAAGAAAACTCGATACTTTTGGGTTCATCGATCTAGCAATACAGATGTTACATCTGAGTACAATTGCGGATGTATCGAATTCTACACCGTGTGAAATATGCTATGTGTAATGTACCACACCGTGTGTAAAGTATTTTAATTATAGGGGATTGGAATAGTTCAAAGCAAACTGTCTCTTTATCTTTTTTATACATTAGTTTTTTTGAGAAAGATTAATTAACCTTTATTATAATACCGTAACTAGTTTGTCCTTTAAGGAAAAAAATAGGACAAAAATTACAATATAGAAAAATTTGTGTTGTAATTTCTATTCTTTTTTTTATGTCTTTTTATATAATCTCTGATTATTTTTCCAGATTGTCGTAAAATATTCTTATGATAGATACCTATATACCTATGTACGAAAAATATGATGAAAAATTTAAATAATTTTAACTGTAAAATGTTAATGAACGATTATAAGGTTTAAAAATAAATCCGAAAATGTATTTCGGAACAAGACACCAAAAATGTATACAAAACAAGGAGAGAATTAAACTAAAACATTAACTATGTTAGACAGAGACCAAGGCAAGGGGACGATAATTTAATAAGAACTGACATTTTAAAAGCCCCAAATACGGTACGATTGGAGTGGTCGGTATGAAACTAAAATAGAACTGTAAAGGTAGGTGTTATTATAGTTGAGTTTGGTTTTAAATAAATTGTTGACGATATTTAGGTACCTACATGAACTTTCGCTTCGTCGTTTCGATAGATCGATATATATTATTATCTTGAGTGAAAATTGTACTACAGTACAGATGGTAATTTTAAGAGGTACACGCTGCATGCATGCATGTAGCCGAATTGGGCCGGCACGTCCGGGGAGGTACCTCTCGCCTACTCGATAACGGCGTAAAGTGACGGCTAAGTCTCGCTTCGTGTGGTGAGTACCTAGTACCTACGTAGCTGGTGGCATATGCAGATCGGAGGAGGAAGGAGGGCAACGCATCTGTATAATCTCTACGCTGATGTACAGGCGTCGGTAGTCATGAAAATGGACCGATGGATCCAACTGTTCGTTTGACCCTTATACTATAAAAAGTAAACGAGCAGTACACTCTTCTAAATAATATTTAATCTGCCCCTTCCAAGTGATGACGTAACTCGGGAGCAACTAATATCAAGCCCGCCAATTACCGAGCTGCAGCGCCACTTTTCACCGCAGATAATGTCTGGCTCGGTTTGTCTGTACGTCGCATAATAACTAAGGACTAGATTGATGAAGGAGATTGCTTAGATAGACGCCATGACAAATTTCTAAAGTAAACGCTGGTTTCTTGCATTGCATAAACGTTTTAATTTGATGTATTGGCTTTATACATTTCATCATTATTTCTAAGCTTTTCAACGTATTTTAGATTTAATTTTATTTTGTAGTATATAATGATATCTTTTATAGTAATTTTTTATAACTTTTTAACTGTTCGCTAGTACCTTTAACAAAATATATTGTACCGTGTTACCCGTAAAGTAACAACAAAATGTGTAACAAACGTGAAAGTCTCAAACAAGTATTAACTTTAATGGAATTCGGAATAAAACAAGTAATCTAAGAAACATAATATAAAAGTATAACGTACTAATTTAATATAGGACTACATTTACAATATATTTCAATAATTGTAAAAAGTGTTTTGTGAATCTGTTTTCATGATTAATTTAATTTATTTTATGGCTGAACTGTATCAAACTTTAAACTCCTGTCATTGAGAAAAGTCAAAAAAGCTTTGGTAGGTACATAGTGCGAAGGTACATAGATTATTATCTATGTACCTACCTAAGCTCTTTTACTTTTCTAATTTTTTAATATTGTTTTGTATATTTTTATACTATACAAATATCTCCTTTATTATTATATTGTGTACCACAGTATATAAAACAGTATTTGTGGTCGAATTCCTTCGAAACAGCACGACCGCTTTTTACGAAATTTTCTGTTCGTATAGTAGGTATATACTAGCCTCGCCCCGCGGTTTCAGCTGCGTAAGTTTTGATCTCGTGGAAAATCATCGCATGCATAGCAACATTTTTTCGGGAAAAAAGTATTCTATGTGTTAATCCAAATTACCCTCTATATGTATGCCAAATTTCATGAAAATCGCTTCAGCAGTTTCTGCGTGAAGGAGTAACAAACAAACAAACAAACAAACAAACAAACAGACAGACAAACTTTCGCATTTATAATATTAATAGGATAGGTATATTTCATTCTAATACGGACGATTTTTATATTTCATTTTTATATTATAGAAGGTCAAATGATAAGGAAAATGGCTCCGTCTGCTCATTTTTTTAAGATTACCGACGCCCACAGACATCTGCATAGAGGCTACACAGACGCTCTGTCCTCCTTTTTCTTCCCACCTCCATGGGCCACCGGTTAATTGTACATTGCACGAAACGCGACAGCATAGCTGTCACTTTAAGTCTGTTTCATACAAGCTAGAGGTACCTCCCCGGTGGTGCCGGCCCAATGCATGCAAGCATGCAGTGTGGCACTACCTCTTACTTTGACAATTTCGAAATGTAGGGCGCGGGCTGAAACCGCGGGAGCAAATATCATTATAATAAACTTATTAAATAAATAAACAATATGGTAAGACGTAGTGCCACGCTACATGCAGCCGACTTGGGCCGGCACGATAGTGGAGGTACTGTTATAATACCTGGTTAGTTTCCATATAAATATTTATTTTTTAATATAACATAGGCTTCAAACGAGTAGTTGGGTCACCTGATGTAAAGTGATCACCAACGCCCACAGACATCCGTAACACCAGAGGTCTAACAGATGCGTTGCCGACTTTTGAGGAAAGAATAAGCTCTTTTCTTGAAGATCCCTAGGTCGTATCGATCCGGAAATACCGAGGGGGGCAGCGGATTCCAAATCGAAATGTTGATGCTGCTGAGTAGCGATCCTCATTTCTAGAAAGTGTATTGTTGCGAATGACGCAATTAGCAATTCATTATTTGTATTTCACAATTAAAAAGCTGATAGAGTTTAGACTTCGTTGTGGGCACATACCTACTTTACAATTACTAGTTCCATATTGTCTTAATAAAGGGAGTTAATTTCAGTTTTTGCTTTTTAAAAACCCTTCATGAAACCACCCCGTAATAGTACCTCTCGCTTACACGATACCGGCGTAAAGTGACGACTGTGCTATTGTGTTTCGTGCGATATGTAAGTAGCCGGTGGCCCATAGAGTTGGGAGGAGGAAGTCAACGCGTCAGTAAAGCCTCTATGCGGATGTCTGTGGGCTTCGGTCATGAAAATGGCTCCTACTGCTCGTTTGCCCTCATATACTATAAAAAAAATACATGAAGCGGTGAGAGAGTACATTCCAGGGTTTCTTAAACTTTTTACAGTCCCGGACCCCGTTCCAGAATTCAAAATCTCCGCGAACCCCTATCAAAGAATATCATTAAAACTCAGTGTATGTACACAAGAATGTTAAGATTTAACTGAATTACCGAGGACTGCTGACAAACGCCACGAACCCCCAGGGAGTCCGTGGACCCCACTTAAGAAACCCTGCCTTAAAGGGTCCAGAAATGAGAACACTATCTCATTTCTGTAATACGGAAAGTTTTTAAGAGCCAGTAACATTCCACATTCCAAATAATGATGCGATTCAGTGTAATTTGCTCCAAATATGATATTTGCAGAGGCATTCCTCGGTCGGCAGTTGGCTGCACGTCGCATATTTTTGCACCAAAACAAACGAACAGGATAAGATAAGAGTTACTCACGTGTTGGCAACTGTAAATTACATATTGAGTTTAAAACGTCTTTTCAATATTTCAGTGTTTACACGTGAATATTTGTATTAAAAGAAAAATGGCCCTTTCATGATTTGAGTGTTAAATCTGTTACACACAAACAGTGCGTGATTCCCGGACTTTACTCTGAAGCTAAAGGGAACACTGTTGGTGTATCTCTTTTTTATATACATATCCAACTAATATTATAAATGCGAAAGTTTGTAAGAATGTTTGTTACTCTTTCACACCAAAACTACTGAACGGATTTTCATGAAACTTTACAGTAATATAGCTTTCATATCAGAATTACATAATAAGTTAAACTTTATAGGGATTTTTGAAGTCCGAAATCCACGCGGGCGAAGCCACGGGCGGAAGCTAGTAAAGTATAAGGAAAAGGAACAGTCGGAGCTAGTTTCGTGACTCCCGACGCCCATAGACATCGGCGTAGAGGTCATACAGATGCTACGCCTTCCTCCTCCGGCCACCGGCTACTTACCAACCGCACGAAACGCGACAACACAGCTATCACTTTATCTCGGTATCGTGTACACGCTGCGTACTATCTCGTAAATCAAAAACAGGGTATCGTATAAAGCATCTGAAACGACTGTAAAGGATGTGATGTCATTTCTGCTTAGCCACAAAAATGAACGCAAATTGCTATTCAGTTGAATTTTGTGCATTTTATCATTTGAATTCAGATATAGTTTTTTTATATAGTGTAAGGAGGCAAAGAAACAATCGGAGCCATTTTCATGACTACCGACGCCCACAAACATCCGCATAGAGATTATATTTTTCTTCTCCCCTTTTCATCTAGTTATCCGATGTTATTTATTTATGGTATAGGAGGGCAAACGAGCAGCCGGAGCCATTTTCACGACTACCGACGCCGATTAAAGTCCACATATACAGTTAAATGATTACGTAATATATTATAATAACTATACGAACATATTATTATGAATATATATTAGATATATTATGTTTCCTAAGATCACCCTTGACCTGACTGGTCCTTGAACCCGACAGACGGTTGTGACGTCATAGTACATCCGATACTTTACTATGTTTTTTAAGGTATGACCTGTAGTACTGGTATTAGTTTTTCTTTATAGCATAAGGGGGCAAACGAGTAGTCAGAGCCATTTTCATGACTACTTATGCCCATAGACATTCGCGTAGAGTCTGTACAGATGCTTATATTTTTCCAAATATAAATGCCAAAAGAAAATCTCATCTGTCGGTTTTGCGAAAATTCGCAATGTTTTTCAAAATTAACAAAAACTTCGAACTTCTTAAGTATTTTCGGATAAAAATAGATTAAAATGTTCAGATACATTTGTGTCAAACTCTTAATGTTGGAAGCTTATGTATTTATTTATTTAACTACTTCACTAACTTGACAGGATAATAATACAAAGCTTGGTTTTTGTTTTGGTATGAAAATAATTAAAATCAAACCAAACATTTTTAAAACACGTTGATTATTTAAAATTAAAAATATATGCTAATCGTTATATAATGGACACCAATCCATCTATATTTCTCTGCCACTAGCTTCCACACTGAATGAGCTACTGCTTATAGATCGTTATACCACTTTTTTTTGTTGACGTAGGGGAATACATTTACGTATACCTAGGAAAAGCCCAGCTGGCCCCTAGACCTATGTCGCACTCGACATTTAGCGCAATATCAACTAAGGGTCACTTCACACCAAAAGCGCGGCAAAGGGCAGCGAAGCGGAGCGCAGTTTGTGTCATATGAATTTCAACTTTATTTTCATTACTATAGTACTTATTATCGAATTCTCGCGACTTCTGGAGCATTCCAGCGACTTCGTGCGCATTTCAGCGACTTCGCGCGCATTCCAGCGACTTCACGGGAATCCGCGCGTCCTGTTTGAGTTTCTCATGAGATAACAAGTATTATAGTAATTATTATAAAGTTGAAATTCATATGACACATAAACTGCGCTCCGCTTCGCTGCCCTTCGCCGGACTTTTGGTGTGAATTGACCCTAAATCCCTGTAGGTGCCCCCAGCCGCTTTAATTGGAGGATCCCGAATCTACAATTACAGGATCCCTCCAGCGACAGGAAAAGTCGAACTTCTTCTGTAAGGGACAGTCCGTGTGCCTCTGAACAGTCTCTACCATGTCGTCGGAACTGTGCAATGGGGTCCCGTCCCTACCCCTGACTCCAAAGTATCGCGCCAGCAATGTGTGCGACATCAGACCCGCCAGTCAACCAAGCCCACGCCACCGTCTGCTGATTTAGAGGTACGGATGGAGGACTCCTTAGTTGAGCTGCTCTTAATCTAGCCTCTCCCTCAAACCTGTCCGTTACAGATAGCCAAGCATAACCTTGGGGATCACAGAGGCACGCAAGCCCCCGCACCACGGTAAGGCATCATCTGCGTGGGAGATTGTTATCCCACCTGGTCAGCAGTAATTTATTCCCAAACGATAGTAATATTATATGAAACATAGATAAACCTACTTGACCTGCTAAATACAAAGCTATAACAATATCATTAGAATGCATTAATACAGTAATCCCGGCTAAATCATGCAATTACAAAACGATATGATCCCATTAGGTCAATAGATTCCATTTAAACTCATACACGACAAATAAATTGATAATCCTATGCATTGGCGCCGGGAGTTAACGCATTGACCGCATATAATCAAGGGAAGAACATGCGGTCTCACTTAACATTCCTATATCGCCATTCGCATAATTACTCGAGTAAATCATTCGGTATGCGCTCTATAATTAATGACTACGAATATTTCTCAAAACGATTCAATTGTACATAGGTGATTCTAATTATAGATTGATAGCATTATTAGCTGTTTATTATTATTATTCGATTGCCTCGTGGTCTAGTGGTAAGCGTGTTGACCACAGGTCCCGGGTGCGAGTCCCGCGTGGGACCAAAAATTGTTATTGGAATTTTTCAATTCCTAACAACAGATAGGAGTCACGACTTGGAGGTGTTACATCCCCCGCGCCTTGGAGAGGACGTTAAGCCGTCGGTTCTGCGCCTGATTTCTCTCTGGTCGTGTCGGACCGCCGTCCCATCTAAATATGAGAACGAAGGAATAGAGAGTGCACTTGTGTCTGCGCGCACACTTGTGCACTATAATATGTCCTGCGCAGATGGCTCGTCTATATAGACGGCCACCGTAGCCGAAATCGGCTAGGACGACATTATAATTTTATCTGTTATATAGTATTTATTAATAAATGTTTTTGGTGTTTATTGGATGGTAATATAATAAAGGTTAGACTTTAAATTCCATGAGGGAGAACTTTTTTTATTAAGGGGGCAAACGAGCAATCGCACCCATTTTCAAAAGTACCGCTCATAAACATTCGCATAGAGGTTATACAGATGCGTTGCCCTCCATCCTCCTACCATCTCCATGGGCCACCGGCTACTTGCACACCGTACTAGTCGCGTCAGCACAACTGTCACTTTACGCCGGTGTCGTGTAAGCGGTCGCGCCGGCCCGTTTCGGCTACCTGCATGCATGCATCGTGGCAGTACCTAATACTGATATGTCTACACTCTACATTTCCCTGTAACATCACGAGAATTAAAATTTCAAATACTTAAATTCCTAGTCGCGTGACCCCTTTTTCTACATTTCACAGCAAGCCAGCTCTTCACATAAAAATAAACGTCCATTGGTCCTTCATGGTCCCGATATCACCATGGGAAACACTCAGTCATGGTGAGATATCAAAGAAATAGCGCCATTGTCAGGACGGATCGAGATAAGCGCTAAACAAATTTGTTCTGTCGTGTAAATTCGGCTGGATGCCTTACGCTATTTTCGACCAAGGCCCAGGGTTCATTGAGCTGCCGAATAGGGTAACACCAAACGATATATAATACTCGATAGACGCGTACGTTTGTGTTAATGTCAACGGGAAAAAATTTAATGACAGTATACACTTTTTGTGCGGCAAAAATTACATTCAGAAATTACTAACTAGAATGTTGTTAAACATTTTTAATTACAGTTCGATATTCAAAAGTTATGGCATACTAGCGGACGCCCGCAACTTCGTTTACGCGTATCCACTTTTTTATCGCAGTCGGTTTAAAAGTAGTCTATAGCCTTCCTCGCTAAATGGACTAACTAATACTGAAAGAATTCAAATCGAACTAGTAGTTAACAAAAAAACAAACAAACTCTTCAGCTTTATATTATTAGTATAGATTTAAATGCTCATTCTGTAAATGGTCCAGTGGATTTGCAATTAAAAACCAACATTGCACATTGGCAGGTTCACTAATTAACACTTGAGTTAGAGGTAGTGCCATGCCAGATACATACATGCAGCCGAACGGGGCCAGCACGACCGGGGATGCACCGGACCAGACCGGGCTTACACGATAGCGGCGTAAAGTGACAGCTGTCAGCTGTGTACCTATGTAGTCAAGGGAGCGTTGAAGTATTACTTAACGCAACTTGGGGGGGAAGGGGGCTTACAGTTGCTTACACGGCTTGACGATATGTTACAGCGGTGGGAGGGGGGTCTCGAACAATGTGTTACGTAACATTTTTTTTAAATGAAAAAATATTCCAAGTTGGCAAAATTAGGATAAGCGAGACCTGTTTTTGCTCAATATTAGTAAAAATACGCTGAGTTGTGTGTTACGTAACGTTTTGGGCGAGAGAGGGGGGTTACACAATAACGTTACGGCACGTTACATGGGGGGAGGGAGGGTCAAAAATCTTTAAAAACTGCGTTACGTAATGCTTGAACGCTCAAATATTGCTCATGGAGGGATCAGGAGGAAGCAGGGCAATGCATCTGTATAACCCGAGTGCAGAAGAGATGGCCATAAAAATGACTGCGACAGCTTATTGGCCTTATACAATAAAAAAAACCCAAACACTGGCTGGCATTAAAGCTAATGCAGTGCATGAAACAGTTTTCCCTACAGACTATGAGAATGTTAATGCTTTGTACTGACACTCGACTTAATTTCCCGACAGACCAAACTGGAATATTAACCACAGAAACAGCGAGGTGAAATTATTCGAAACCTAAAGTTCTCTTCTCTCTATAATCTCCTAAGTGGTTTTGTCAATTTTCCCAGCAATTCTAAGTTGGAATAAAAATGACTAAATCGTAAGAAGAGTATCTACTTCTCTCTTCAGGAGGCAAATGTGGTATAGATCCAAGTAATTTTTATAGTATAAGGGTCAATTCACACCAAAAGCGCGGCGAAGCGCTGCGAAGCGGAGCGCACTTTCAGTGTCATATAAATTTAAACTTTATTTTCATTACTCTAATACTTATTATCGAATTCTCGCGACGTCCGCGGGGATTCCAGCGACTTCTCATGCAGGCGCGGGAATTCGCACGTCTCGTTCGAGTTTCTCATGCGATAATAAGTATTATAGTAATTATTATAAAGTTAAAATTCATATGACACATAAACTGCGCTTGGATTCGCTGCGCTTCGCCGCGCTTTTGGTGTGAATTAATCCTAAGAGGGGCAAACAAGAAATCAGTTCAAAGGGCTGCGTGCAATGGTATTCTTGGTAAGTCGTAACCGACGCGAAACTTCTTCACTTACTCCGTGACGCTGGACTTTGCTCATCATCATCCTCCAGTGGAGTATCCTCTTGGACGCATATAAATATGTCCATGAAATATGCGTCCACCAAAGAGGTCACAATCGGAAGTCTATGCCAGTCACACCAGCCAAACCCATAATGCTCTTTAGACTTAACTATTTCCGTCCGTTACAAAACATTTAGTTACTTTGAAACGTTATGGATTAAAACCCACACGAAAAGCTGTGAGGTGACAACCGCGAACACACGCCATTGTAATGGCATGGGATGATTTATGGTGGAAGCGGCTGTCGGTCTGTTGACCTTTATGTTAATCTCTGATAGTGAGATTTACGCAAGTCCATAAACATTGACGAAATATCACCAGCCCTTGTAACACTAAACGCTAAAATAATATTTAGAAAAATTGGCCAATTTCCTATAAAAAATAACGTCATTATTCCTTCATTCTCTTACTCGAGTTGTATTATTTCTTTTTATTATTTTTTTAATTTATAATTTACTCTAAATATTTGTGGCTGTAGACTCTCTTATTTAGGACGAACGAAGACATCAATTAGAGCATGAGTTAAACATGCTCTATAGCATGATTGATTGACATGAAATTTTGCATTACGTAGGAACTTATAGTGCAAATAAAGAAATTAAACCGAAAATACTTCAAAACATATATCACTGAAAAATAATGAAAAACAATATTTGTAATATATAGGTAATCACTACATAGTATAAAACTAAGTCGCTTTCCGCCGTCTGTGTATCTGTATGCTTAGATCTTTAAAATTACAACAGATTTTTATGAGGTATTTTTAATAGATAGAGTAATTCTAGAGGAAGGTTTATATGCATAATACCAGTCTAATTCACACTAGGCCGGTTTTTGAGTACACATTTACTTCTTTTGTATTTTATTAAATTAATTATTTATTTTAACAAGTTTAATTTTTTTTAATAAATTTTAATGGAATTCTAGCAAATTACGTTAAAAGTTTGGTGCTCTTCTTTTCTGTGGTAAAAATATTTTGTACCTACTGTTCAATCGCCTCTGAGCGCGCAAATACATGGTGTAGATAATATGACTCAAAAATCAAATAGAATACAAAAGCAGAGGGTGCCCCTTTACTCTGCATCTCCTGTTTCAAAATCTCTTTGTCAACTTAACAAAAAACCAACTTTAACAAAACACCGATGAAATTTTCGAAGATCAATTAAAATAAACCCGTAAAAAAAGTTACGCAACCACAAAAACTAAATTACGCGAGTCATAATTTATTTACGCTAACGACTTGTTATTTATGCGCTCATAATCCTAACACCTTGTGACACAAACACAGCCTTATTAACATATTTTATTATTTGACCACATATAAGTATGTCTCGGTTTATTATAAGTGAGCAAACATTGAGGTATTTTTTTTATAGTATAAAGGAAATGAGCAGTCGGAGCCATTTTCATGACTACCGACGCTCCTTGACGTATAGATGTTGCCTTGCCCTCAATCTCCCCCTTCTTGGGCCACCGGCTACTTACACACCGCACAGCTTTCACTTAGCGCATAAGCGAGAGGTGACTCCCCGGTCGTGCCGGCCTGATTCAGCTACATAAATGCAAGGGTGGCACTACCTCTTATTGAATATACTGGTTACATAGTTTTTTTTTCCTATGGGATGGGCGGCAAACGAGCAAACTGAGACATTTTCATGACTACCAACGCCAATATCCATAGTTTCGTTGTCATAGAGATATTTTTTTGATTACGTACTCGTCATTGTCCAGAGGACTAGGGCGAGTCACAGTTATTTGTGTGGAAGCTTTGTACATTGTAGTCCATTGTGTTTAGCCATTATTTACATTTATCAGTAACGCTTACTTAAGACTTAGATTTAGATTAAATAAGGTTTCAGCCTTCCAATAGTAAACAAATTGAATGGAAGTTCTTTAGCTTTGGTAGACAGGAAAGATACTGTGAGTTTGTATTAGCAATTTGATCGATCTTCGAAGAAAAGAGCTTCTTTTCCCAAAGGTCGACAACGCATCCGTTAGACCTCTGGCGTTACGGATGTCTGTGGGCGTCGGTGGTCACTTCACATCAGGATGCCCAACTGCTCGTTTGCCTTCCTATTATGCTATTAGATATGACAGTCTTAAGCATGGCTTAATTCTATCGGCATTCCCTATGACTGCTTGTTTTTTTGTTAAATACTAGTGGACCTGACAGACGTTGTCTTGTCATTATTGGAAAATATGTTGTCATGGTAACGTGTTATGATATGTGGCCGCATTCTCAACCCGTTAATTTGTCCTAAAATAGTGTATTTCAAGTCGAGAGAGCGACTGCAACATTATATATATTGGAAAATTTTAGCCTATATCTTACCGAGGAATAATATCTGTAGAACAAAAAAGTTATCAAAATCCGTCCAGTAGTTTTTGAGTGAAAGCGGCTCAAGACAGACAGAATGACGTCTTCTACAGTTTTATTATATGTTTAAAAAATGTAACCAGGGCACAATATTAAGGGCCCAAAGGAGCAATCAAAGCTTTTTGCTGACTCATTGCTCATATACATATATTTATAATACACCATATTATAATTTTAATGCAGATACGTTTTTCTCTCCTTCTTCACGAATATGTTTCCAACGGCAAATGGCTCGAAAATCAACTGCTTAGATTTCGGAGGAATCTTAGGAACAAAAGGCACCTCTACCTTTGCTGGTCTAGTTTTGCTCTAATATAGGTAATTACAAATGGGTGATTCGGAAAAGATTCAGATTTAGACAATGCTTGCTAGTTGTTGCCTGCGACTTCGTTCGCGTAGCGTAGTAATATTATAATCAATTCTTGTAGGAATTAGTGATTTTACCGCAGTAAAAGGTGATTTTGACCAGGCTTAGTATCTATAAACCACAAAAAGTTTCATTCGAATCCGTCCAGTAGTTTCGGAGATTAGGCTGGACAAACGTAAACTCTTTTTCATTTTTATTTCCAGGGACTAACTATAGCTTCGACAAATTATTTACAAGACACACATAAGACACACGTAGCGACCCATTACGTGTTTGTATGTTTGTTTTTTGTTTATTTGTTACTCCTTTACGCGAAAACTGCTGAACCGATTTTCATGAAATTTGGTACACACATAGAGAGTAACTTGGATTAACACATAGGATAGTTTTAATCCTGAAAAAATGTTCCTACGGGATGATATGAGATAATATTCTATTTTCCAAGTGATCGAAATTTACGCTGGTGAAACCGCGGGGCGGAGCTAGTGTATTATAGAGCTTGGGTATTGTTTCTGACACCTGAAAATATTTATAAAAAACATGCTTTTGAATCTGTGACAATACGCACCTACCCGAGAATAGCCATTCTATATTCGAATATAAAAAATGTAAATATTTACAGCTATAAAAAATACATAAAGCTACAAAACAATTCGAAGCAGCCGAGGTATGTGGGTGTTATTTGAAAACCGTTCGTGACGTTGGCACATAATTTATAATCTGTGGCAGTAATTACACGTGTTATGGAGAGTGGAGTTCAGGAGCTCCGTCTTCTTGCAAGAAATGCTAAAGTATTTGATATTGTCCAATATTGCGAAGGGTCTTTTGATTAAGAACGCGCAAATAATAATAATATATTATGTTGATTTTTTTTATAGAACAGGGGACACAGTATCTTATGTATAAATAAATTAACATTGGTAACGTACTTATACCTAGTACAGGAAGGAAAAAAGCAGTCCGAGTCATTTTCACGATTACCGATGCCAATAGACATCCGCATAGACGTTATACAGATGCGTTGCCCTCGTTCCCCCCCCTTAAGCCGCCCGATACCTAACACATCGCACGAAACGCGACAGCACAGCTTGTTACTTTATCGTGTATCGTGTGAGTGAGAGGTTAATTCGGCTGCAATACAATCCAAAATAAAAAAATAAGATATGGATAGCCATTTGTTTTACACGATGTCATTCAACTGAAAATCTCATTGTATTATCAACTCTGGGTTTAAGAACTGCTATTAACTGCTTACAATTACACACCTTTTCTAACTAATTGATAGCAATACTGTAGTGATGTAATAGATTTTATAATAGAAACGTGTATAAATTGTAGCTATTAGAACGACCATTTTGAACAACACAAGATTGCTCTCCTGACGTCTATCCTCCATATACGAGTTATGCGGAGAGTAAATGTTATTATCTGTATTATGTTTGCTATTATAAAATTGCATAATGTCAAAATATTCGCCAATTCAAACACGTCGCGCTATCTAATAGGAGTGTCAACAGATGTTGGCACGGCCTTGCTAAGTTATTCACACTTCATTGTGTTATTTGTATGAATACATTTTGTTCAATGTGTTATTCATATCAACCGTATTTTATCCGACTCGTGTCAACAAGAGAGTTGTATTTTTTGGCTGTATGTATATTTCACTGGAATGAATTATGTCGTATGATTTGGCTTAATTGTGACAATTGCGTTTGTTAGTGGTGTATGTAGAGGTTACTCAATGTTTATTTAGTCACAACTGTCAGTATTTTGACGTCCTGTTTTAGGCTGGAATCTGCAGTTACAAATGTTTAACCCCAGGTGCTCTGTGGTTATTGAAGGATTTTGGGTTAAGTAATTAGTATATTTTTATTTACTTGTTTTTGTAAAATTTCACAAATAAAACTTACAAAGGAAAGTTTAAGTAAATAATTTTAAAGTTTTTTTTACTTTTAATTATACTCGTAAAGGACTGACTGATGATAGTGTTTGCTATGTTTCTGTCGCGTTTTGTGCAGTCTACGAGTAGCAGCAGTTAGTGGTCTATTACACGGATGGGGAAGGAAGTGAACCAAATAGCTCCAATTGATCGTTTGTTCACTTATACTACAAATTAAAGATCACAAAAGCGTAACATCGATGTCAACATCAAAAAGTCTTCAATAACTTTATTTAACGTTAATATAATGTTAAAAAATAATTAATTTTATGGCCATGGAGGGGGGAGGAGGAAGGAGGGCAACGCATCAAAACTTTCATTCTAACTTCTAAACGGATCGACATTCAAACACAACAACACATCAACATTCAAACTTCTAAACGGATGTCTAGGGATGTCATCTAAGTGGCACCGATTGCTCGAATGTAGGGAGTATACAGTACTACTATAAAAATATAATAATATCAATGTAAAAATGTATTGATAACAATGACAATCTACAAAAGCACTCGTCTCTCCCTCCATTAGCAGTTATCACGTCGGCAGCTAATCACAGCTGCCAGACGCCACCGAAAAGGTTTTACCGTCGACCGCGTGTTTGACGTGTCACATTTAATTAGGGAGGTGTGAAAACATCGGTTTTGCCGCCGCCCATTTGTGGTATCTTATCGGTTTATGATTTATACAGTTATTGGGGATTAGATGTGTACGTATATTAGAATGTTTTTTACTATCGTAAGAGTACCTTTTGATGACCTCCTACGCCCATAGACATCCGCATATGCAGACGTGTTGCCTGCCTTCAAGGAGCATAGATACCCCAGTATTCGCCGTGTCAACTACACGGGGCCCGGGGCCACTGGGCCCCCGGAACACGGGGCCCTAACATGTATAAGAGAAAATTACAAAAAAAATCCCAAAACGATTTTTATATGCCCCGCCACTTTTACATGTTCTCCTTATATCGAACCATTGGAAACTCTCAAACCCAATTAAACGGGACCATCGACGGTATCAAATGAACGAAAGGCGCCTCCGATCGATCCCGTGCAATTCGGCCGCAATGTAGCAACTGCTTCTTGTAAAAGCGACGATATTTACTGCTGGAATTCGACTACATTTTACAAGTAATGTCGAGAAGTTAACATAAAAAAATCTGGTATGAGGTAGTGCCACACTGCATGCTTGCATGCAGTCGAATTGGGCCGGCACGACCGGGGAGGTACCTCTCGCTTACACGAGACTGGCGTAAAGTGACAGCTGTGCTGTCGCGTTTCGTGCGGTGTGTAAGTAGCCGGTGGCCCATGGATGTGGGAGGAGAAAGGAGGGCAGCGCATCTGTATAGCCTCTATGCGGATGTTTGTGGGCGTCGGTAGTCATGAAAATGGCTCCGGCTGCTCGTTTGCCCTCCTATATCATAAAAAAAAAAAAAAACAAAAAAAGCGCTGTACAGCACAGAATTAAATAGTTCTTACAGAATAAAATAGTTCTTAACTTCTCAGTGTATTCTGTATTCTCATTTTCTCGTGGAAGACCCCTCAGATGAGCTGCTCTTAGTCTGGCCTCTCGCCCAAGCCTGTCCAGTAGCTCTGTCCGGCATAGCCTTGGGGATCACATAGGCACGCAAGCCTCTCCACCACGGTTTGGTGGCAGCATCTACGTGGGGAACGTTATCCTAGACCTAAATACAATATTTAGATTTTTACAATAGAAATACAATTCGTAAATAAGCATCCATGACTTGGATGGGATTCGAACCCACGACCTATGGCTTAACGTGCGCGGCATACTTCATTACTGCGCCAATCGATCGTCCAATCCAGTCCAATCCATTGGATGTATAAAAGCTGATGATATTGACATTTCACGTTCTTAAACATTTACTTTAAATTAGGGTTAAAAGCCCGGGAGCCCTTATATATAACCTAACAACCACTCAGGAACACGGTACTCCCGGAATACAGGATCACGTCCCAGAAAGGACCCTTTATCTTCTCTAGTAGCGGGGTCAGGGAAGTTTTAAGTACCTAGATTGAGATAGCCCCACTTACCACAGTGTTTAAAATTTAAAATCTCATCAAAGTAGAGTAAAACTTTTTTTTAGATTTAAAAGCATCTTCGTATTAGTACCCTAATAGGTGGGTAGGAAGGTAGAGAGAACCAAGTGTCATCCTTAAAAAGAAAGAATTTACATTTTTTATTTACATCACATTTACATTAAAATAACACAGTATTTTACATAATATATTATAGATTTTTTTTATTGTTTAAGGGTGCAAACGAGCAATCGAAGTTTTTTTCATGAGAGGTTATATAGATTCGTTACCCTCCTTTCTACTCCCCCTCAATGGGCCACCGGTTAATTATACTCCGCACGAAACGCGACAGTGACTACCGACGCCCGTAGACATCCGCATAGAGGCTATACAGATGCGCTGCCCTCCTTTCTCCTCCCACCGGCTACTTACACACACACCGCACGAAACGCGACAGCACAGCTGCCACTTTAAGCCGGTATCGTGTAAGCAAAAGGTGTAACCGTCCTGCCGGCTCAATTCGTATGCATGCGTCCATGCAGCAGGCACTACCTCTTCCTAGGAAGACTTTAAGTCCTGTACATAGGATAACAACATATCTGTTTCGGCTATTTTTAGACGGTAAAATATTTACCATAGTCATCGGCTATTTCTTCATATACATTCAAATTGTAAAAAAATCTGATGAATGAAGAAGGCGGGGTGGCCCATGGAGATGGGAGGAGAAAGGAGGGCAGCACATCTGTATAGCCTCTATGCGAATGTCTATGGGCGTCGGTAGTCATGAAAATGGCTCGGACTGCTCGTTTGCCCCCCTATAACATAAAATATAAAAAAAATCACCCCATGCCCATAGTAACTCCTAACAGTAAAAATTATATAAAACATTAATGGTTGCTTACTCTACATATTCCAATGTACAATCACATAAAATGGTGATTCTACTCTACAATATTCATAAAATTGCGCAGTTGCTGGCTTTGCGGTTGTGGGATACTGTTGAGCAATAACAACAAACTTTTCCTCTTGAAACAGTGACAAAATAAAATAAAATCGAATTATTTAATTTGTTGATATTCAAAATATATTTCTATCTAAAAGTAAATTAACAAAAAAGTTTGAGAATAAATATACTAAATACCTACATACTTTATCCAGACATAAAAAACGTCCTTGACCTTTAGAAAATATAAAAATATAACGTTAAGTAAAATAATTTATTTACAAAAACTTCTTGATGTAAAAAAATAAGTTTTAACAAAAGAAAATGTAATGACTAAAATGTGTTTTATATTCAAATCGGTTAAAATACATTTAAATATAGAACGCATTGTATTTCTTTTTATTTACAGTCAGTTATTTCTCAATTAATGTTTCATATCTGTCGATGGTTCGAAAATATTTAATGTGATATAATATCCTATGAATACCACTAGGAGTTATTCACATGTACGTCACGCTCGTAAATCGTAAGGTAGCGAGATGGGGCGCAGCGCGGTCGCGACACAGTCCCAACTGAAACGCGCAGCGCGCCACCGTGCTCTGTACCACAGACTACGCGCTCGGAAAATTGGCGCGAAAATGCGGAACCGTCTTATCGTTTGACGGACATTGTCTGCAATAATTGATCAAACGCATTGATTAATTAAATGTGAAAGTGTGAATTATCTTATAACGTTGGTGAAATTAAAAGAAAACGTAACAAAATGATACATTTTATCTTAAGAATAATAATTATTAGTATTAGATATATTTTTAAGAACAGACAATTTTCGATACAGCTAACGTAAAACTATCGTAATGGTTAAATTTTACTGTCATTTACCTACTTGATACTTTCTCTGTGTATTTATAGTAATTAGTATGATACGTTTAAGTGCTTAATGCAGTTAAAAGTAATAGATATCCTCTAAGCCTGTGATTAAAAACTGTCGTTGAAATTAAGTTTGGAGTCTTACGTTAAAATCAGTTACGTTAATTTATTTAACTTTAAATTGACAGATTAAATCATATTATGATATATCATTTGAGTTTCATATCGGATTAACAGAGGTATTTGAAATAAAATAATATTTCACACGTAGTTAATACATATTTCGTGTATACTTTAATTTTAGCTTTTAAATAAATAACTATTTTAAAGCTCTATATGTTTTTTCACATATACCATTAATATTGTTATCTTTTTTTTCATTTTGCAATTCCAAATTTAAATTACTGTTTATTATAGTATTGTATTCGAATTTTAAATGAAATGTATGCGGCCAGTGTCCATTTATTTGTGCTGTATACTCTGTGGTTACTATTTAAACTTGAACCGGGAGCTGTACCCAATCTTATTGAAAAGGATAACACGTGCCATTAATTACTGCTCACCGATGTTACGTTAATTGAAAAATATGGTTATATTCGCGCTCTATTAGCAACTACCAGGAAGCGCGGTGCTAAAATTAGAATGCGCCACTTGAATACATTTACAAAAATATATTTAATTACTAGCTAATACTTTGGCTTCGCCTGTTATTTCTGATTTGAAGATAGGATAATATAATTTGAAGTTAAAAAAATACGTTTAAATGACTAAGAAATAAAAAACAGTTTATTTGTGACATATGAAAATATACATTTATACTTAGTACCTCATCAGCTATAAGTATTTTACAAATTGGTCCTAACTATTTGCCTATCATTACCAGCATTATCTTGGAAGTAAAATATTTTATCTGGGAGATTTAGCGTAATATCAATACAAATCTTAATATTTTTTATTTTGTGTAGGTCTGGATTAAAAATTATTTTGACTGTCACACTTATAATGGCTTTTAATTTTAAAGTTCATTTTTTAATTGGCTCTAGTTTCTTAAAATGTAATAAATAATGACATATTACGCAAAAGAAGCTTAATCTTTTTCTGCAATGTACTGTGATTACAAGTCTGTATGGCTACCGTCGTTTGTTTTATTCACTTAAACGTTATTATGTCATTAAATTTAAATTCATTGTGTTGACAAAACCAAAGTCTGTGTGTGTGTGTCTTCTTTATCTATAACGTATTTTTTTAAAGAAAGCATTATTACTCGATGAGACAAACCACCTAGAAGGGTAAGACTTGAATAGTTTGCATTATTTAGCGCCATTTTTGATATTTATCACTGAGTGCAATAAATTTTTCTAGCAGATACTGGAAGCAAAGGAACTGGGGATACATTAGAAAGGTACAGATAGAGTATAAAGTATATTCCTCAAAGTATACAATATTTAATTCAGATATTTTTTTTAATCATTATTCAGACACAATATTTTAAATGTAATCATTTTAATAATAATATTTTTTTTTTTTTATGGTATAGGAGGGCAAACGAGCAGTCGGAGCCATTTTCATGACTACCGACGCCCACAAACATCCACATAGAGGCTATACAGATGCGCTGCCCTCCTTTCTCCTCCCACCTCCATGGGCCACCGGCTACTTACACACCGCACGAAACGCGACAGCACAGCTGTCACTTTACGCCGGTCTCGTGTAAGCGAGAGGTACCTCCCCGGTCGTGCCGGCCCAACTCGACTGCATGCAAGCATGCAGTGTGGCACTACCTCTTATTATAAATAAACATATATTTTAGATATCTAACAAAAAAATAATAGTAAAATCAGCTCTACATGGAAAGCTTACGTTCCATGGTAATACAGAGGCGCATATTCAAACAATATTAATAAGTATTATGGTGTATTTATTTAGTAGGAGCACATTGCATTCGACATGCCGACACGATCGTGGAGGTACCTCACTGACATAACACCGCCGCTGCCACCAAATGGCTTGACCTTTCACATTGCTAAAAACCTTTTACATTTCAGTGTATTTGTTACTCTACTTTCAAACGTATATACTCCGTGATTTCAATATTTCTGAGGATCAAATGTCAAAGAAAGTGCGAAAGAAAAAATAACCCCCAAATCTCTAAAATTGTCGAATCAACTTAACGATGGTGTTCTTGTAAGATATTTAAAGGACTGATACACAATCTAATAATGAACTTCCGTAGCAACCAGATTAACGCGGTAATACGTATTTGAACTGTACCGAATTACACGCGATCGAAGTACGTCATTCTTACGGCTGATGGAGTAGTGACGTACCAAGAATGATGTATCATACCCGGTACGTTACTACTCTATACCGAGTATGTTAAGATAGAGGCCGCGATTTTTTCACTTCCTTCTAGATCACATCTGCATAACATTCATGCAGATGCGTTTCCGTCGTTCTTCGTCCCCTCCCATCCAAGACCACAGGCCACTCACACACCACATAAAATGCGATATGTAAATATGCATTTCAATAATAGAAATGAGAAATATATTTTCGTTCTCCTAGTGCCTACAATATAAGTTCTTAGGGTATTAAGTACAGCTAGACTAACTTATTGCAATAAGTCCACGCATATTATATTATCATTATAAAAACTTTATATATAAACTAGCTGCGCCCCGCGGTTTCACCCGCGTAGCTTTCGATCTCTTGGGAATATCGGAATGAAAAATAGATGTTGGCCGATTCTCAGACCTACCCGATATGCACACAAAATTTCACGAGAATCAGTCCAGCCGTTTTGGAAGAGTTCAATCAAGCACACCGTGACACGAGAATTTTTTATATTAGATTTCTCGTGTCACAATGTTAGTTACCATACTCCTCCGATACGGCTCGACCGATTCTCATGAAATTTTGTGTGCATATCGGGCTGGTCTGATAATCAGCGAACGTCTATTTTACATCTCGATATTTCCACGGGATCGTAGCTTACGCGGGTGAAACCGGGGAGCGCAGCTACTTATAATATAAGTATAAAAATACATAGGTATTATGATATTTTTTATAAAAATTCAATGTGCGACGAATTGTAACTTTCTAGTGACAGTTGGGTCCCCAAGGTCGGCCGCCAATGCCAGCCCCGGTAATGTGGCTATCAGTTTATCTCACTCCTTATCAGCACAGTTACAGACGAGTAAGTGGGTTACACGAGCGACAACTCTAGCTATTTTCTTCCATTTGAACAGGCGTGTACGTAAATTATACCTCCATAATTTTGTTTATGATATATTAAACGAGAATTATACCATTGTGGTATCATTTTTAGGGTTTTGTACGTAAAAGGTAAAAATGGAACCCTATTACTAAGCCTTGTCTGTCTGTCTGTCACCAGGCTGTATCTCATAAACCCTGATAGCTAGAAAGCTGAAATTTTCAAAATATATGTATTTTCGTTGCAGCTGTAGGTAATAACAAATACTAAAAATAAAAAAAATTAAAGTATCTTGGGTCCCCATACGATATTCGTATTTTTTAAGCAATAGTTCACTTTATGATGGTAATGACGGTCAATCCCTCGTGCGCGAGTCCGACTCGCACTTGGCCTGTTTTATAGGATAAAGGGCAAACGAGCATGGTAGTTGACTATTCCGCCCATAGACATCCGAAAACTCGAGTGCGTTGCGTTGCCAACCTTTGAGATAGGAGTGAGGACGTTTCTTGAAGTTCCCCAGGTCATACCGCCATTGTAGCAGGCAAATCGGGCAAATGCAACTAGAGTAGAAATACACATGACACCGAACTGGAGAGTTGATTCGTGAGTGTATGGCTTGTGTGCCAAACTGCCCACCACAAACAAACGTTTTCCGTATATGTGGCAAAGCAAGCGTGTTTTTCTCTTTCCTCCTTCCTCGTCACCAAACGACAATACTGTGAGTCTGACGGTGTCCTACCATCAAGAGACATCATGTCTTAAATATCAATAATATTGTAATTTGTAAATATGTTTTTTTTATATTAGTTGTACGGTATACATATAGGCGATACGCATAAGATACCAACGAATTTTGACGAGGTTTGTAGAAGAATAGGAAAACTATTTTTAAACTGCTGCTTTAGTTGATGCTCACCAATAAAGACCCATTAAATAATATTTGTTCTCACATAAGGAACCCGCATACGAGGACATGTTGACACAACCACTTCGTTTTAATTCACTCAAACAGTATAATAAACAATATCCTTTCTTTTTTCATTTTTTTAAAAAGCATTTACTGTCTGTGGTCACATGTGTAATATTTTTTAGTGAAAACTTAGCTGGTGTATGCGTTATTTAATTTAATTTAAGCTGTTATGTATTAAGACTGTTTGTTTTCCCCTAATAAATAAAAATAAAAAAATAAAAAATAAATATCTAATCATCAAGTATTTTCTTCTTATAAAGATGGTGAACTTAAAGTTGTAGATGTTTTTTTTATCGTATAAGGGGATTGCCTCGTTTGCAGACGGAACTATTTTCATGGCTACCGACGCCCATCCGCATCGACACGCGTCCGCACGGAGGTTATGCATATGAATTGCCGCCATCAATGGGCCACCGGAAACTCACACAGGAACGAAACGCGACAGCACAGCACTTTACGCTGTGTCGTGTAAGAGAGAGGTACCTCCCCTTTCATGCCGGCCCAATTCGGCTGCAGCGTGGCACTACCTCTTACGGAAGTTAGAGAAGTGCGGAGAAGTAAATGTAATAAAAGTATATTGTTATCGACAAATGCTAATTTCATCTGACATTGACATTAAAAAGGTTACATCATTATTGGCGCCTATTGGACATAAGTCGGCTCGGTTTACAATCAAACGAACAGGTTTCCAAATTCCTAAAAAGTCTGATAATTAATTATAATTAAACATAACTTTTGTAGATGATCCACTAGTAATTATTTATTAATTTAATTTTAGTAATATGTTGCATGTTTCATAGTAATTGAATTGGGTCGGCACGACCGGGGAGGTAACTCTCGAAAGATACCGCCGCGAAGTAACGGCTATGCCGTGGCGTTTATGAGGTTATGGGTTTCCGGTAGCACATTGGTAATATCTGCATTACAATTACGCCGATATCGAAAAAACTTAGCTATAAAAAAAAATTTACAAAACAAAAGAAAATTTAAAAATGAAACGCCAGTAATTGTGTACGAAACATTAAATTTATAACGATAATAACTAAAAAGAAGCGAAAAAAGAGCAAACATTGCGACACGGTAAAAGATACCGCAAATTAGGCCAATTACAAAATATAATAAACATTGCAAAGGCTGCGTCCTCGGAGCCCTAGCACAACAGTGTGCTCGCCCTACATTACTGAAAAGGGCCTGAATTTTATCTCCTCTCATACACCGCTTGTATTAAATATTTACCGGTACATAAATTGACCTGCCGTGTAAAATTGGTGGACTTTTTTTAAGCTACCGTTTTTTTACACCGCTTGTTGACTTTAAACATAACACGAGTGATAAAAAACGAATTATGCGAATCATTTTTTACGGAAATTTATTTTAAAACAAACGTATTGGGTTTTTAAAAAAGAATAGATGACTTGCAATGATTTATGTATTTAATGATCAATTTAAATAATAAAATATTCGTAAATACACACTATTCGCTCCCCCCAGAGGCCCCATTCCTCGCTTGCGAATACTCTTGAAGCTCAGGAGCTAAACCCTAGATCCACCACTGCAATTAATACCTACCTACTATGGAAGTCAGCTACAATTAGCTACATTCAATTTACTTCTTTAGCCGTTTTGTTCTATGTAAAAGCCATGAATTTGTAATTGAATCTTACACAAGAAATGCTAACAATATCGACCTTTCCACACATACACATTTCATGTGTGTAAAAAGTTAAATTTTCCGGAAAATGACCTTTCAAATTTCCGTCAAATAAGCTTATTTCGTGGCACGTCTGACGAGCCAAAACCAACAATGTGAGTAATTGGTTCGAAAGGGAAGTGTTATTTTACCAAATGTCGGAAAATATATTTTCAGACAAATTATTCACCTTTCAATTTCTTTTTCTTTTGAATTTGGCACGGCCGCGACAGCTTAATTTTATTTTGGCCATTTCTCTCAATAGCAATAACCTTTAGCGGAAACTGCTATTAAAGTGAGAGAATTATATTATGAACAATCGAAACAAATACAAAAATAGAGAAACAAATAAAAATACAAAAACTAAACTAAAATCTATTTGTAACACAACAGTTAAAACATTCCAAGCCTCGGAAAACACTTGACACACTTTTCCATTAATTATTTAACTTTATATATCATATTTGTGTGTACCGATATATTATCAGCATTTTATTTATGTATACAATTTCTGAGAAACTTCATAGATCATATTTTATCTTCCAATTATCCATCCTGACCATTTATGGAGTCGAAAAGACTGACAGTCAAAAATAATAAAAAATGTTATTTCGACATAATTATATTATACAACTCCAATTTCATTTCTTTGTATAAATGATGACGCAAGTAACAATGAAAGGTGATGCTGATGATACACGGTAAATGTACAGGGCTAATCAACACCTCTTAATTTATTCGTAATATAAGTCCACAATATAATTTAACGTAACAATTTGTCAGCCACGCCTACAATCGTCGAATGTCGATCGATGCAATTGAACGCAACCTGTTTCTATACATCTGTTAACAGCCAATTAAAAAAACTGTGTAGATATTTATTGGTGTCATTATGTCATGTACTATTTAATTTTATTATGACTCTTATCAACTTCAAACACATTCCAAAGTTCTTTATAAAATAAGGAAGTTAATAAGCTAATTGTTAAGTATGTTTTTGTTAATAATAAAAAAAAAGCAATCGGATTTTTGGTGACTACCGACGCGCATTAACATCCGACCCAAACAGGATCCAGCATGCTCAGGGGAAGACCTCAGGGCCTCCGATAACACAAATGTATGCTTTCACCAGATTCGAGCCCCTGAATTTGTCAATATAATGCCCTGGTCATAAAGATTACTGGGTTATTCGTTTACCTCAAGTATCGTATCTACCAATATATCCATTATCATTCATGATAGAAAAATAACATAAATCACTAGATCCTTTTAAAGATCGCGAGTGAGCTGCCCCTATCGTCAGACACGAGAAGGGAACGCCACGGTCAAATCGGCAAATGCTAATTAGTTATTACAACACTTTTCCTCCGAGAGAATGGGGTTAGTCCCTTATCACAGAACCTAGTCTCGTGTCTTCCACAGCGATACATCATAGAGATAACATTTAATGGGGCAGAACTGCACAAGTTCCAACCTAATTGCTATTTTTAGCTGTAAAACTTCCGCATAATATATTAAAATAAAATGGTATAAAACAGGACCAACATAATTTCCACACAACAATAAAACAAAGCAATAAAAAGCCACAAAAATGTCGCATGCACTAAAAACTACTTTGACTTGGAAATTATTTAAGGCGCATTAAAATCACAAAGGTTTTAACGGTGCGTATGATTTATTGATCTCTGATTCACCGTAAAACGATTAAATAATAGTGTAGTAAAATATTAAAACAAAGATCTACAGGTTTGGAGGCTCGCCAAAAACTATATTGCTTACGTCAGTCATTCATAGCCGTCATTCAGAATTGCTTATAACTCTCATTGATGTTTTGAATATTATATTATTTTGCTTCATTTGCAATGTACTGTAGACATGATTATATTGAGCTACAATTGTATTAAAGTTCTGATAAATTTACATGCTATTCTTGGGTATTTTATATTTATAATATTTTTTCTGTTCAAAGTTGAATAGTTATTAATATACAACACATATTTTCTGATAATATGAATTTCTTTTTTTTGCATTTAGCTAAACATTTGACAACAGTGATTGATTTTGAGTCATATTTCAATATAAAGTGTCAATTTTGTGTATATCATCTTAACTGCCGGAAGCTTTTTCCTTCTACCTGTCAATTTAAATATCGACCGTTATTTTTCCCCCATTACCGCTATCGTGGGCTACGTTATCAAACCATCAGGCTCAGTTCTTATCTGCTATCAGCGTTTATCTAACAGGGAGGATTCACTTAATGTAAACGTTTCTAGTTTCAGTAGGTAAAAACATCATTAGCCATTAAATTATGTACGAGCAGCCCAAAAACCGCATAGGAGATGAACTATGCGGTTTACTGGGCTCTCGTGATATTAATTTACACTAGTGAAGACACAGAAAACATAGCTAGAAACTGTACCACTTTCTAGTTATGATTTTAGTAGGAGGTTATCTTCGGAGATACTGATCCTAACATGAAAATTGTGTCAAAGCTATTCTACTAAAGAGACAGGTTATATGTTATTTTAATTGAATATATTATTATTTTTGAGGCTATGTTTAAATAGCCTATGCCCTATGTTAATTATCTAGTTTTGTTATTATCTACTAGTTGTACAGTGCACGCGTTGCTACGTCACCAACAGATACGTCAGAATAACAGTGGCGCCATCTGTCGAAAATGGTCGTACCAACTTAGAAACCTTCGTGGGCGCATTCTGACCAACTTTACGAAAGATTCACATTATCAAATGCATTATGCATTACAGTTCTAGAAAAGACATACAGACAAACAAAATTTTTAATATATACAGATAATATA
>LUGF01049226.1:113285-129293 GCA_001625245.1 Calycopis cecrops | reverse complement strand
TAGCCTATGCCATATGTTAATTATCTAGTTTTGTTCATTGAGTTATTATTGTACGTAGTACATATAACTCAATGGTTTTGTTATTATCTACTAGTTGTACAGTGCGCGCGTTGCTACGTCACCAACAGATACGTCAGAATAACAGTGGCGCCATCTGTCGAAAATGGTCGTACCAACTTAGAAACCTTCGTGGGCGCATTCTGAACAACTTTACGAAAGATTCACATTATCAAATGCATTATGCATTACGGTTCTAGAAAAGACATACAGACAAACATTATTTTTTATATATACAATCGGTCAAGACGATTAGAAGCTGACATACCGACAGCAGCGCCACCTGCCAACTCCAATTGTATTTTTAAGCATCCAGGAAACCATCGAAATGCCCATATAAAATTAACCCAATCGGTTCAACCGTTTAGAAGTTTACCCGTTTTCCCATGAGAATGAAGCATTTTCTCGTGGTAAAAAATGTAGCATTCAAATGGTAAAATAATTTTTGGAATCGGTCCAGTACTTTGAAGCCTATTCGTTACATACAAACACACACACAATCAAATCTTTCCTCTTTATAATATTAGTCTAAATAAAGGCTTAAATACATAAAGGCTTATAATAACTAGACTATTAATACAGGCTCCTGATTAGAGTTTTGTCCCGATTAGTGAAGAGACCCGGATTATCTAAAAATACGCGTCCCTTTAAAGTCAGTGGCGCGAAGGTGACCCTGGCGAGTGACGCAGATTATATTTTAGTCGTATAATAAATTCTAAATCAATACGCTGGATAGGATATCAATGTTATTTATACACATATAAACCCGTCCGTCCGAACCACCTCGCCCTTGATGTAACTGCCGCATTAAACTTTTGACGTACGCATGTTGTACACAATTTCCAAAAATATATTTTGTAACTTTTTTTCGTAAACGTTCTAATTTATGTCATAGTGTCTAATGGCGTTCCTGAAGGCAGTTAAGTGAGGTGGCACCAGTAACAAATTTGAGTCTCGGGAAGAATTAAAAAGGACGAAACTTGATCTTTTAGACGCGTATTGCGTTGAGTTGCCTAGAGTTTTCTATTCAAACTCGGATGAGAAAATTATTAGGCATACAAAAATACCGACAAGCCACAAACTTAGTTCCATCGAAAGTTTAGATTTCTATTTATAGAAATAATATTTTACACGCTTAATTAAGTATGGAAGGTAAAGTTAGTGAAATATTTAAGTTAATAGCAATATCTAGTATATACTTAAAAGACGGCAAATGATTATATTCTTAATATATTTTTGTATTTAATTTTAAGTACTTATTGATATGAGACTGCTTAATAAACAAAGAGAAACACAAAATAATATATAATAATGGTTGCGCCGGCCACAAGTTTAGTTTTTATCGTAAAAAGTAAGTACGGGATAAATTTTTATGCCATTCCAGATATAAATAGTAGTTTTTACGTAAAAAAAATAGAAATACATATAACTTTTTAGTATTTATAATATTAGCAGGATACAATAAAAGATATCGCCTTTATAGTACACTATCCGAAACTCTCGTAAAAAACCTTCATTCAAAAGATACTTCACATACATCTCCCTTGTTTTTGTGTTTGCACAAGAAAAACGTTAGTGAGACGTTAAAGTTGAACGTCGGTGGGCCGCGGATCTTTTATTTAAACCGTAATTAAACCCAGGGCTGTCAGTTTAACGAGCTTTTTACGTTCAGCTTTCGGCTTTCATCTGCAGGCGCGGTATCAAAACATGTCAATCCTTCGACACTTTTTTACACGGATTTTCGTAAAATGAAACGGATAAAATAAAAAAAAAATAATAATATTTGTATGCATAAATATCTAGTTAGAGGAGAGCCACACTGCAAGCAGCCGAATTGTGCCGGCACGACCGGGCAGGTACTTCTCGCTTACAGGAAACTGGTGTAAATTAACAGCGCGTTACATGTGGTGTGTAAGTTGCCGGTGGTCCACGGAGCGGGAGGAAGGAGGGCCACGCATCTGCGGATATGCGCATGTCTTTTGGCGTCAGTAGTTATAATGAGAATGGATGACGATTGCTTATTTGCCCTTTTATACATACAAAAAAACTCTCAACTATTTTTGTATATATACACTTAAAGTGACTAAATTAAAATAGAAACTAAATTATTTTTTCATTCAAAATAGAATGGTAAAAGTATTTTGAACGATAACCGGATGGACCGGATTTCAACCTTGACCTGAGATGAAACAAACACAAGCGGTCTCATTATTAGAAATTATCTAATTATTTATTAAAATATTTATTGACCTAAAACTTCAACAGATTTATATCTCTATAGCCTAATGTATATCTCTATAGCCTTTCAAAGAAATTAAACAGTATGTATTCTTTTTACATATTATGTATAAGTTTTAACCCTAGATAACTCAACACTGTAGTAAGAATTTGTATAAATATCCACATAAAGTTGGTGGTGGGAGAAGGAAGGAGAACAGCACATCTGTACCAACCTCTATGCGGATATCTATGGGCGTTAGCTGTCATGAAAATAACTTTGACTGTCTGCACCCTTGTACTATAAAAAAAAAGAATAAAAACAAAATGCATACCGAGAGCTATATACCTATACTCTACGGCAAAATAAATGTGGCATTTTCCTCTCACCCTTGTAATATTTCATGTTTTTAACCCTTTCTTTCTCTTCAACCCTCACATACATGATAAATGATCTTCCACACAAACTTTCTTCACTAAGTGATACACAAATCCCACCACCATTGTTTGTTATTCACGCAAAAACTTCTTAACGGATTTTAATTAAACTTTCCACTTATGATGATTACGTTTTTATAAGCATATATAAAAACTCAAACGTGACATAGCCATCTATCAACGCACAGCCCAAACCACTGGACGGATCGGTCTGAAATTTGGCATACGGGTAGATGTTATGACGTAGGCATCCGCTAAGAAAGAATTTTTAAAAATTCAACCCCTAAGGGGGTGAAATAGGGTGTTGAAGTTTGTATGGATTTCCTAGAAATTAAACGCGGGTGAAACCGCGGGGCACAGCTAGTATAATATAAGAGAGAAAACGAGCAGTCGGAGCAAATTTCATCACTTCTGACGCCCATAATCATCCGCATATCCGCGGACATGTTGCCCTCCTTTTTCTTGCCCCTCCATGGGACAACTGCCACAGGCACCTCCATGGGCCTTACAATCGATAATAACAAAAATGTATTTCTATCCCGAAAACGTGAATTGTAGTTTTTACACCGAAACCGCAAGCAGTTAGTATAAACAAAGTTGCATTGATTTTTGTTAATAGTATTTCCATAAAACACGAACGTAGTCACGTGCATCAGTTAGTGAGCACGAGAATCATAAACGCACACATTTATTATGTAATCATGCAAATCTTGAACGTGCGCAAATACGATATGCTAACTGACTCGGTGCATAGACCTTAGATCAGAATATGGTCGTTGGGTATTGATATATAATAATCCTTATTTTTATTTTATTTTATTAAGAAAACAAACAGTGTTATATCTAACATAACAACTTTTTAAAATTAACAAAACACCAATTACATGTTTCCACACATTGAAATCTATAGTAATTGCTTGCATATATGCTTAGAAAAACATAAAAAAAAACCACAATGTTCTGTGTCTGTATGGCATTTGGTCTTAGCCCTACGACAGGAACGAAACATTCATAACAAGGCAATGTTCTCTCACTTGTCAGACAGTTTGAAATCCTCTAAACCAGTTCTCTGCTAGTAAATGTTTATAAACAATCGGCTTAGTGTTAAAGAGGTCTAATTCTGTATGGTCATCCAATTTGTTATAATCTTTTGCCGAACGATTAAGAAATGATTTTTTTCTATAATTAGTCTTACAATAAGACACCTCTAAGGCATCAGAATGTCTCTAATATCGTCATTAAATTAATAATTATTTTCTACTTAGCTTGAACCCGTAAGTAACATAAGTAATAATAATATCCTCGTAAGTCCTAGGTGCCTTTGTAAAGAACAAAATGGCTGTCACAGTTGAGTCCCAATAGTACAGGTAGTGAAAAAGAATATGACTGAAAGTGCTAAATACAGAACAATATGGATGTAGTCTATGTTTTGAACAATAAATCCTTCTCATAAAACGCTCATTTATAATGACAACTGTCACCACGCGACTGTCAGGCTTCAATAAAGATTGTAATTTTGTTCTACAGGAAGGTAGTCCGGTTTTTATGATACTAATATTATAATATGCCAGGTCATAGGAGGATATCTGTGGACTTTTTACACACTACGATAGTTAGGTTACGATAGTTCAGTGGTAAGTACCGTAATGACATGTGTACTAGCCATTGAATTATAGGTATTTAATTTGTTTTTAAAATTTAAGAAATTTTATATACTTACGATTGTTATTATAGCAATACATATAATAGGTACATTTTGGTAAGAGGTAGTGCCACACTGCATGCTTGCATGCAGTCAATTGGGCCGGCACGACCGGGACCTCTCGCTTACACGAGACTGGCGTAAAGTGACAGCTGTGTGCTGTCGCGTTTCGTGCGGTGTGTAAGTAGCCGGTGGCCCATGGAAGTGGGAGGAGAAAGGAGGGCAGCGCATCTGTATAGCCTCTATGCGGATGTTTGTGGGCGTCGGTAGTCATGAAAATGGCTCCGGCTGCTCGTTTGCCCTCTAAAAAAGAAAAACATAGATAAACATTTATGACCAAGGCGGGACCCGAACCCGCGGCCCTGGTGCAACATGCTCCGCTTATCCGAGCTGTCTACCTCCGGCTGCCTGTCTCCGCCAGCCGGTCGTCACATTCACACATTTTATGTAAAGATCACTTGCTCAAAGTGATCCTATTTTTTTACCTGTGATTTACTTACCGTATGGTGTATTATTTGAGCAGCGTAGCCTTAAGCCGAATTCCGGCTACAGCTTACAAATAGACTATAGAGTTTAGGTCACATAACAGTGCGCGTGTGTGCTCTAATGATTCCCAGGGCCGGAATAGAGGGAGGGCCCTCCACAAATGAGGGGCCCCTACAATAGAGAAAATATGTAACTCTTCGTTGCCCCGGGGCCTCCACTCCTCTAAATCCGGCCCCGATGATCCCTATCAACTTTATAGTCCCACTCGGGACTCAAGCCTCAAGATCTAGGGTGACCACAACACTAAGAGGCCTTGAATATAATATAGTTTGTTGTAGGCATAATAAATTAGTCTACGACTGAAAATATTTATTTTCAGTAGCACAATCATATTTGTAAGAAGATAAATAACATTTTAGGTCATATTTGTATAGTGCTATTTGAAAATTAGTATCTCATGTTATCAAGAAACAGTTTCGTGCGATATCAATATTATGTAAATATTTGTATTGACTCAAATAGACAGTAAGAGGTAGTGCCATGCTAGTAGCATGACTAGCACGACTGGGGAGGCACCTCTCGCTGACAGACCTGCGTAACAGCTATGCTATCGTGTTTCATTTGGTGTGTAAGTTTCCGGTGGCCCATATAGGTAGGAAGAGGATAGAGGGCAAAGCATCTGCGTTATCTATGCCGCGGTCGGCTATCATGAAAATAGCATCAACTGCTCGATTGCCCCATTCTACTGTAAAAAAACGGTTCTACACATACGAAGTATTATATAAAATGTATCATTATGTTACCTATTAGTGATAAATAATCAGGGATATTATAACAATTCATGTATGAACGAATGTTCTTTATTGACTAATAAAGTTAGCTTTCGTTACTGTGAGTGAAAATACACTGCTATATGAGCATGGCTTATACATTTGTTGGACTGCTGATTTTGGCAACGGTAAGTTTTTATATGGCATTATTTAAATATAAGATACAATTACAAATTTTAATTCCTGCTTATGTTTTTTTCTTACTTAGTGGCTACGTTGAGCTTTTGACAATAAAGATAATACGAGGTCTTATTTAAGGAATATGAGCGTCATACTTACTCTTGCAAATCGATATAAATAATATCGTCCTAACCGAATTTCGGCTACGACGGCTACCTCTATAAAAAGGAGCCATCTGCGCAGGACATATTATAGTGCACAAGTGTGCGCGCAGACACAAGTGCACTCTATATTCCTTCAATCTCTTATTCCGGTGGAACGGCAATCCGACTTGACCGGAGAGAAATCAGGAGCAGGACCGACGGCTTAACGTGCTCTCCGAGGCACGGGGGTGTAACACCGCCAACTTCCTGACTCCAGACTGTTATTAGAAACTAAACAATCCCAATAACCACCACTTCTTGATCCGATCCGGTATTCGAACCCTTACGTCTTTAGTTGAACGTCTTGGCACTAGACCACGAGGCAGTAAAAAAGATCGATATGCAAATACCGCCAGGAGAGAAAAACTAAAGGTGGTCCTGAAAACCAGTGTCAGGTCTTACTTAGGCCCTGACTTTAGCTGAGGTCCCACCCTTTTGTGAAACACACTGTGACCTATATGACCTTGCCTATATTGTTAGAAATAATTTTTTATTTTAGTTTTTTTTATTATTAATGTCCTTCACCTAATTTGTATGTACCTACATGGTTCAGTGTGTTTTTACGAATAAAGCTATATTATTATTATTATTATTATTATTATTATAAATATAATATGCAAAAATCTACGCCGATAATTTTTTTGACCTCCCGATCCTGACCAATTTTTATTTGATCTGTAAAGCACTCGAGGTATATCACTGTCCGGAGCGTCTAGACGGTCAATTTGAGGCAAATGGGAATAGTTGTAAATTTATAACGCGCAGACGTATTGACAGCCTCGTAATAAATATTGTTTACCGTTTTGACTCCTTTTGGCCTCGAGTAAAGGGGAGTTAACCTTTATCAAATTGTATATTTCAATTGCAGACTAATACATATAACAGAAGGATTTTAACATCTAGGGATTATAAAGTCTAAGAGGTCTGGGCATCGTTTTACTTATGGGAGTCACAGAAAATATTCAAAATATATATTTATTTTTCGTGATGTATTTTTATGTTAATTAGGTATGTAATAAGCGCTTGCGAAGGTAATCATAGAACACATTCAGCTCTCCGAAGGCAGTCTATGATCACTGGTTCGAAACACATCGCCGATGCGACCCCATAGTCTTTCCGATCACAGATTTATCAGCAATAGTGTACCTTGGCGAATACGTAAGCTCTAAAATAAGTAATGAAATGAATTCTGTGGCGCAGAAAAGCCTCTTCAACACAGGGGAAATATCCAGCAAGACTCGGCGCCGGTTCATACAGTTCGGTCCACGCAGTCTTGGTTGGAAGCAAACGTCTCGGACTTCATCAAAGCTGAAGACTGGACTGATCTTAATCCGCTGGTTTATGATTAAGGGCAGTTTAAGAGAGTACGGCTTGCTCTAAAAGCCATGGTAATTTTGAGTCCCTAAAAAAATCTATACGATTGGTAGTGAAGAATTTATCATTGGAAAGAGTGCGTGTTTCTATTGATTGACTTCAACGCTCAAAGGACATCTGAAGTCATTAGTTCAGATACCCACCTTGTGTATTTGTCCCCTGCGCAAAAATATACCTGATGAGAATAAATAGAAGCAGAAGCTTCTTGGCATTCTCATCAAGAGAAGGTAAATTATCAACGCACGAATTAATCCAGGTTAAGTACAAAAAACTGGGAACCTAACCTCTAACCAGCAGTAATCCGATAAAGCCTGTCAAATAAAAAAGTGTGTGCTTTAGGCAACACAACTGAAGTAAAACTTAATTATTGATTTTCATTACCATAGTTACAATGACAACATGATATTTATTTTTAAATACAAAAAAGTTTCACTTAAATCGAATTTGAATTTTAATTTGAATGACAAATTCCATTAGCCTCGCCCGATGTGTGATTTTTGTAACGCTCTCGCCAGCCTATGTCAAGCGCGCTTACAGAAGTTTTACTTCAAAAAAGACAGTATTTTCGTAATATCATTCTAATAATTACGTAATATTTTTTACCGCTTCTTTACAACTGAAAAACGTGTGTTACCTCATTTTTGGGCCATAAAACTTTGGCATTGAACGTGTTAGTTCACTTTTAGTACCGGGAAATCAACATCGTCAAACGGCGCGGTTGTAAAGAATCTCACTCGTGTTTCTCGCGGAATATTATTCTCGTAACGTTACTCTTGTGTATTTTGTGTATTTTGTGTATGAGGAATGTTGGCGCCGTCTGTCCGGATGTCACGTAAGCAAATCTTTGTTTCTTTGTGTTTCTAATGTGTATAAGTAGCAAATATTAAAGCATAGTTGATTGTTACTTTACCTCAAATGACGCAGACACTGGCGCCGCCGAATTTGATTTGTGGATTTTCTGCGAATTAGTAACCACGCGTGAAATAAATAAAGATACAACTACTAATCTGCGACTATGTTACATGTTACATAATGTTTATAAATTTAAAAAAACAAAGAGCATTGAAGCCGAAAAATAGTTAAAGTACTCTATATAATGTACTTATATAAAATCGATCAATATATATTATTACCTAGTCAAGCCATAAGTTTTGTTACAAAGAATAATAATATTTTTTTAATTGCAAATAACATGTTTTATTACTTTTACAGTGTGTTAGTTTAATACACATATATGAAACAATTAGAAATATAAAAAGCTTATTCGAAGTGGTTTCCTTTGACTGAATACGGACTGTATTTAAACGTCGTAACGTAAAGGCAAATCAATAGAAGCACGCACTCTTTCCAAGGAGAAATTCTTCACTGCCAATCGTATAGATTTTTTAGATACTTCAAATTATCATGGCGTTTAGACCAAGCTGTACTCTCTAAAACTGCCCTTAATCATAAACAAGCGGATTAAGATCAGTCCAGTTTTTAGCTCTGATTAAGTCCGAGACATTCGCTTCCAACCAAGACTGCGTGGACCGAGCTGTATGACCCGGCGACGAGTCTTGCTGGAAGGACTATACTTGGTTACTGAACATGCTGTTGTTAAGGGGCTTAACTATCTTCTCAAGAATGGTATCTTGATACACTTGAGCCGATGTTTTGATACTTTTTTCACAAAAATATGGCTCAGTCACACATTCATAGCTACATAGCAACATCACACAAAACCATTACTTAAGTGATAATGCACACGTTGCACTCTATCGACTAGAACCTTCCTTAGAGCTTCGAGCATACATACAGTCATTTTGTTTGTTAAAATGTTGCTCAATTGTAAAAATTATCTCATCCGTAAACAATTTTTTTCTGTGCCCGCCCTTTGCGTTCCGCTTCAGTAGTGGTTTCCAATTCATCTTTAATTTATCAGTTAAGAAATGATCAGTGCATCTCTTATAGGCTGCAAGTCCTAAGTCATCTTTTAAAATACGCGACATGGTTCTATGTGCCATCCTTATTTCCGAGATAAAATCTTTTGCTTTCGGACAGGTTTTCTTCTAATTCTTTCCCTTACTGCTTTGACCACCTTTTTCGTACGAACACTACGTGGACGGCCAGATCTTTCTCTGTACACAAACCGGTAGGTACACAAACATTTGACCATACCAAGTGTATGAGAGAGTTTTAAAAATAGCATTTGGCTCCATACTTACTTTGTGTAATACTATCTTAGCGATACTGTTCTCTTTATCACCCCTCTCCATTTTAATATCTCAAAATATTGTGTACAATAGAATGGCACCAAAATGAGAAAGCACAATGAACAATCGTATAAAAAAGACAAATTCAAATGTAATATTTTTTTATTTATAATTGTAACAGTATTTATGGCCAGACTAAGTATAATATACTAGTTATGCCCCGCGGTTTCACCCGCTTAAATTCTATCATAGGATTGCAGCGCCGTCTGCCGGGCTGATTTGTGAATCTAAACCATTCTCAAATTCCAACACACAAAAAAATTCGTCAAAAATCGATCCAGTCGTTTCGGAGGAGTTCAGTGACATACACACGCTTATAAGAAATATGTTATAATATATTTTGTGTAAATTGATTTAAGCACTTCACATGACATAGGTTTGTTTACTTAACAATACGTAACTACAAGGTTAACGGCCTTCGTGCCTTATCTGGTTTCACCCTTATCTTACCTTTGGGCCTCATCAACATGTTTGATAGTGTGTGATATATTGATACATGGAATCTTACTCTTCCTTTGCAGTTTTACAAAGATGCCATGCTGTTTCGGCGTTGTATATAATTTAATTCGATGCAACAGGGAAAGTACATAGTACATAATTCTCGCTTCAACTGGTGCATAATAATCTGTCAATCCTAAGGTATGGTAAGAGGTAGTGCCACACTGAATGCTTGCATGCAGTCGAATTGGTCCGGCACGACCGGGGAGGTACCTCTCGCTTACACGAGACTGGCGTAAAGTGACAGCTGTATGCTGTCGCGTTTCGTACGGTGTGTAAGTAGCCGGTGACCCTTGGAGGTGGGAGAAGAAAGGAGGGCAGCGCATCTGTGTAGCCTCTATGCGGATGTTTGTGGGCGTCGGCAGTCATGACAATGGCTCCGGCTGCTCGTTTGCCCTCCTATATCGTAAAAAAAAAAAAAAGGTCTTGGAAAAGTACGATTTTGCACATCCAAATCTAATATTACTGATAATTATCGGTAGGCAACCGCGAGTGGGTGATCTAATTGCTTGTTTATTGGAATAGATTTGATTGCATTGTGGTCTAGTGTACCTAATGCATGTTCAGACACCGTTCGTGGGGTCCCGGATTCTAGTACCGGGTCGGGTCACAAAGTTATTGCGATTTTAGAACTCCTAATAACAGAAGTCCGGAATGTATTGATGTTAAATCCCCTACTAGCCTGGAGAATAAGTTGAACGATCGGTTCTGTGCCAGATATATCTTACTTTAGTTATATCACACTATCGCCCTGGCAGAGTAAGAATAGAGAGCTCACTTTTGTCTTGCGCACCGCACCGGCTTTGACATTTCTCTTTCATCCTTAGCTCTAATAAAATGAACATCCCTTAATAAATGCCCTAATAAACACTGGAAGGACAGGACATTATTATTGTCTTGGATGATAAAAAATCAGACCAGGCTCTACATCTATTTTTTATCTTGGAAAAGAAAAATCGCAAATGAACAAAATAATCGTTGAGTATTCCCGGTTACATTTATCATTTGGCTCAGCCTCCCAGTAAAAGTGTTTGATAAAATGTTTATAGTGTTGTAGTAATCCCGAACCAGTAATAGGGCGTGAAGGAGTGTAACCGCTCTCGACGCTGAGAGGCGCTAAGGTTAAGTCGTTTACGGACCAGCACAAATCACATCTGTGTGTAAATACGCAAAAGAAATACGACCTGGAAATACGTTGGTAGGGCCTATTGCGCGTTCAACATAATCAACAGTGTTTGTTTTTGGACTTTTGTTATATTTTTTTCACATTTGTGCCGGTGCATCAGAGATTTTCGTCTGAGGTAGTGCCACACGAGACTGGAGTAAAGGGACAGCTGTGCTTTCGCGTTTCGTGCAGTGTATAAGTAGCCGATGGCACAGGAGGAGAGTGTAGGGCAGCGCATCTGTGTAGCCTCTATGCGGATGTCTATGAGCGTCGGTAGTTATGAAAATGGCTCCGATTGCTCGTTTGCCCCATATACTATAAAAAAAAATAGCACGCCGAACTGTTGGTTCTTACTGAGGCTGTCACTGGTCGTTTCGGAATACCGGAATAGGAGAATGGTCATTTATAGCACTGGGAGACAAACTACCAATCTGATCTATATGCTGAATATCGACGCGTTGCGTTGTCCGCATTCTTTCTATTCCCCACAATGCGCCACCGGCTCACATGCCGCACTAAACGTGATACGTGATTATAGTTATCACTTTTAAGGCGATGTGATTTATATCACACCACATCACACTCGCTTATCCGAGAGGCACCAGCCAGGTATCGATCCAGTGACAATGTAGGCTATACTCTGTAACAGCTGCTATTATACTGGACGAAACATGTCTCTTGCCATGATCTAGCAAATAACGAAATAACCCTGTGCTTTTTACATAATAATTGCAGTCTTTGTGAAGCGACCGTAATATTAATATGATATACGACCCAGTTGACGCTGTTTGCTACAATTCGTCTCACTCCTTTGCCACCTTTGTTTCGTGCGCTGCAATAGACTCAATAGCTAATTTAGAACCCCACTTATCTGATACATGTGTTCGGCCGACCTCAATATTCGCCTTCGTAAATACCATACGTACGTCATGCGCATTGTCTTTCCTTTTAGGTATGTACAATTAACAAATGGAAATAAAATTGGTGGTCTAGTTTCTATATTGGGCGGTCGCTAGGCGTGTCTCATTTGAATGAGCGTCTTCTAGGTTTACATATCGATAAATTGGATGATATATCGTTTCAAATCGTCATTTGAATCTCGTAACGTCCCTATTTTCAGTTATTTGAAAGAACACATAGTTATTTATATTAGCTGTAGTATAGGAGGAAATAGAGAAAGAGAGATTTGTTACTGTGTCCGAATCTGCCGTCATGGTGGGAAGGATCTTGCATTAGATATATCTCGCTCTTAATTTTTATAGTATACAAGGTTGATAATAGCGAGAGGCATTAAATGAAACCACATATTTAGTATATTATAATTTTCAGGCTACACAACAAAAATCAGATCAATCGGAGCAATAGTTTAGACACAGGAATTTTTTAAAGTTTTTTCTCACTTCGTACACGCTGTGCGGGGTGCGAGGTGTCGCCGCCCGGTACAAAGCATGATTACTTTTTTCACTGTTTAACTTATTTGATGAAATAGGAAGTATTTTCGTATACTTTCCCTGAACTTTTTTTTAATAGTTTCGGATTAACTGTAGGCACTATTAGTATATGTGGTTTAATTTAATGCCTCTCATTTGTATCAACCTTGTATAGCTACAAACACGACTACTGATAACTGACGCCCAAAAATATTCCACCGTAAGGTTATTAAGTTGTTCTTTCTTCCTTCTGCCTTCCCTTCCAACAGACCTTGGAACATCCATCATGAGCGAGGAGTATCTCGCCTGATGTGATATTCCGAAACGGCTTCATTTTATTACATAAAGAAGTCATCTCTCTCTTAAGTCTCTTAGGCACTCCTTCACTTAATAAATAGGAAAAAACAGCTACATCTTAATTGTTTTTTTTATGGTACAGGGGGCAAACGAGCAGTCGTAGCAATTTTATGTCTACCGACGCCCATAGACATCCGCATAGAGGCTACGAGGCTACACAGATGCGCTGCCCTTCTTACTCCTCCCACCTCCATGGGCCGTGTGTAGTTTTTTGTGTTTTGTTTTGTGTAATTTATCATCGTACATTTCAATTTCAATGCTAACTGCGTATTATAATATCTAGTAGCCGAAGGTAACATGTCTGAATAAATTGTTAGAAATTCATTACAACCAAAACTCTTTGAGGACGAAGATAGTCATTTGGTATTTAGCATCTCACCGACAATTGATTTAACATGCATGTAATACATATGAGAGTTCTTAAGCTTTGCCATTTTGTTGGAGTAGTGCATAATCGAAATTGGATTTTATATTCTGACGCTACAGTACGGGTGCCGATTGTCTCGATCGTAAAAGTCAAACTGCCGACATTATTCGAGTGGGTCTCGTCTAATTAAATGTAATCGTAAGAGAAATTTGTATGTAAAACATTACATTAACACTGTAATCTTTCTTATGCCTTTCGGTTAGTGATTCTAATGTCCCTATCAGTTTTATGTTGCTGACGTATGTGGATGTTGCTGGTTTATAATCGAGCAGGAACTGTTAATTGTATATGGATAGTACTAGTATTTTATGGGTAATTTGCTTTTTCAACTATTCAACTGTTCAACAACAACAAAGTTGAATTAAAGTTAAAAGGAGGATGTCGATTTTTGTACAGAATCTAGGCTATTGTTACGTCTTAAGTATTCTAATACCTGTTTCATTCTTACAAAGTAATCTTTTTGCTTAAATATAAATATTAAATTAGATATGTGTTGTTGGCTATGTTGTATATTGAAACACGCGTGTCTAACGAACAACTGCTTTATTAAAAGATCACCTACCCACATACGTATTTACTACTAAGTACTACCACCAACAGGCTACATATTTTATTTTCTTTTATTAAATCAGTTAATAGGATAAAAATAATCGAACTTATTTAAGAGTTTTCATGACACACTAAAAGAATCAAAGAGAGTATCAGAGAGTATCAACAATCAATGTTCCGAATTCGAATGGGTTCCGAGACTACTAGACACATTTTAACAATTCTTTTACTAAGAAAGCTACATTATCAGTAAATATACGTTTTATTGTGTGTTAAGTGGGTTGGCTAGAAATAATTAAACACCAAATTCTCAGCATTAACATCCAAGCATGTCTAAAGACTTAAGTTAATTAAAAGAAAATGAGATTAAATATGACTCAAATGCTAAGTTCTTGTTGGCTTTTCATTACCGCGCCCGACTCGGTCTGAATTATAAACTGAATGGCTGGCTCCAGTCCCCGCAGTAATTATGACGCGAGTCAATTACCGGGCCCGCTTTGTCAGTCCTTCCCCAGGGCGGAATATAGACGACTGTATCACTAGTGGAGTTTTTGTTCGTTTTTTATGGTATGGGACGAAAACGAACATTCTCCTTTTCATGACTACCGACGCACATAGACATCCGCATAGAGGCTATACAGATGCGCTGCCCTCCTTTCTCCTCCCACCCCCATGGGCCACCGACTACTTACACATCGCAGGAAACCGCGACAGCACAACCATCAATTTACGCCGATCTCGTGTAAGCAGAGGTACCGCCCCGGTCGGCCCAATTCGGCTGCAGCATGGCACTAACTCTTACTTGGCATGTGCTTGTGTAAAAATGAGAAAGGAGATCCTTTTTTCCGTACATGTGGAGAAATTTGAAGATAAAAAGTTACAAACATATTAAAAACTATATATATATAATACGAAAGTTACAGTTATACTATTGTGATTTCTGTAGAGTATAAGAGTCCGGTTGACTCAAGGAAGGGGTGAAAGAGAGCAAGATCTGGGTAACTGTAGATACGCATGTAAACTAAGAGTTAAGTGCTACAACTAGACTAGACTAAGGCACGGAATCTGTACACAATCAGTTTTATTCAGTTCCAATAGAACACATTTCAGTGACATTAATATCAGTACCGTTATTAGACGAATAACTCTATTCTAAAATGATTCCAAATAGATAGTGCTCAGCTAAATTTATAGTCAACCTAATAACGTACGATAGTGCCTAATATAAACTTCAAAATCATCATTTATTTAAATACTCGAGATCGTTGGCCGAACATTAGCTCTGTTTCCCGTCTAACTACGTGAGATATCTGGAAAGCTTCGCGTTAGAGCTTTATCAACGTTAAACGAGAGCTTTACGCTGAAGCTTTAAGCTTGTTTATCGAGATGTTATTACTGGATGTTTGTCAACGTAAGTTATTGTAAATGACGACGTGAAAACAAACAGTGGTGTGGTTATTTTGGAGTGATGAGACACGATGAGTCAGTGCTTTCATAAAGTACCAAGTAAAAGGGACCCAGTCAGAGGTAGTGTCATTGCGGCATTGCAGTGTAAGTTTACTCGCTACGCAATAGGCTTTTTTATAGTTTTAGGGGACGAATCGGAGCCATTTTGTGAGCAACAACGTTAATTACAATCCGCATGGTTCATGATTGCGAAGATATGTTACCCTGTTACCCTCGTTCACCCCAACCACAGTCACCTGATCACACGAGACGCAATAGCCAAGACCTCTTTTTTAAGAAAAGTTTATTTTTATAGTATAAGTAGGCATACGAACAGTCGATGACATATTTCATGTCTACCGACGCCTATAGACATCCACATAGAGGTTATACAGATGCGTTGCTCTCCTTCCTCCTTGATGGGCCACCGGCTACTTACACACCGCACGAAATGCGA
>LUGF01049226.1:100130-112994 GCA_001625245.1 Calycopis cecrops | reverse complement strand
TTTTGTAGTATACGGGGGCAAACGAGCAGTCGATGACATATTTCATGTCTACCGACGCCTATAGCCATCCACATAGAGGTTATACAGATGCATTGCTCTCCTTCCTCCTTCCACCTTGATGGGCCACCGGGTACTTACACACCGCACGAAATGCGACAACACAGCTAACCCTTTACCCAAGTATATAGGCGGATGACTTTTCCTGGAAGTGATAGATCTTACTAAAGGATGTTAACGCGCGACCTTAGCCTAACTAAGAATCTCTAAGTCCACACAAGGTTTAGAGAATTCGACGTGTATAAAGTTTATAAGTAGTTGCTACTGCTATAATATAACGCCCCCTTAAAGCTATTTCTCTAAAGTGATTTCGACAAGTAGTTAAGTGAGTAATTTATATGAGAATAGTTTCATGCCCCTTTAAGGAGACCGCTTGCCCAATAAAACCTCAAATCACTGAATTGCTCGAATTCTTTCGACATCCGACTTCAATACTGGGCGGTAGGTACATGGTTTTTTAATGCCATAAAAACTAATTTATGGCTCCATTAATTTGAATTTAAGGAGCTTTAATTACTTATGTCACACATTTTTAAAATGTATTTTTTTTTCTAAACAATCTATATATTTAAATATTAAAACTAATTATAGTAAGAGGTAGTGCTACACTGTATGCAGGCAGCCGAATTACGCCGACTCGAACGGGGAGGTACCTCACGCTTACAAAATGCTGGTGTAATTTGACAACTGAGCTGTCGCGTCCTGCGCTGTGTAAGTAGCCGGTGGCTCATGGAGGTGGGAGGAGGAAGGAGGGCACCGCATCTATAAACTCTATCCGAATGTCTACGGGCGTCAGTAGTCATTAAAATGACTCTGACTGCTCGTTTGCTCCCTCCCTCCCCTCTTTCCCGCCCTGGCAACGGAGTACGTACGAGAGTTTATGTAACCATATTATATTTAACATTTTTCTCCACACAACACCCAAAGGCGAGAGGCTAAAATGTCAATACATTCAATACATTCAATACATAATATTGGCAAATCCTTTTGTGTCATAAATAAAAAGAAGAATAAAATATATTATAGGGCCAGCATTATTCGGATTTCGAACACACTTAGTATTCGCTTTTCGAATTTCAAATAGTAAAAATGTCACATTTCTATGATTTATCTAACTGTACAATGGGTTTAGCACGTAGAATCAAAATAGTTTCCTCTGTCTACAGTTTAGCATCAAAAGCTCCAGCATTTATTTATTTATTTTATTTAAACCATATTATCCATGAAAATTACCTTAATCGTCAAATAAGCAAATTGTATTTGACCTATTACCTGGGTGTAACTAAATAAAGGTAAATCTATATTTTAAATTACCTCATACGTATCATATTATTAACCGGAATTCTGATTAAATAAACAATTATTATATAAGGGGACAAACAAGCCGATCAGAGCATTTCGATAACTACTAACGGCCATAGACATCCGCACAATTCCACGCAGATGTGTTGTCCTCTTTTCGTCGTCACCTCCACTGGACCATCGAAAACTTACAAATCGTAATATATGAGACAGCACTTCTATCACTTCACGACTGTAGCATGTAAGCGAGACCTGCCTCACTGGTCGTACCGTCATAATTGACAGCAAGGCAGCATAGCACTATCTCTTACTAAGTAAATAATAAATGATAATATGACATAATTTGTTCATTTTATTATCATTATACTTGATACAATCTCTTCTAATATGAAGATTGTTGGCTACAATTTCCCGCCAAAAGTAATCAAACAATTATCATATTCTTAGAGGTATTAAATACATAGGATACTGTATAAAAAATAAATTGCAGACGCGAGCGAAGCCGTGAGTAAAAGCTAGTCTATAACAAACTTTCGTATTCTAAAAAAGTTTCAAGTACGTCACAACTTTCTTCAACATAAATCCACACTCATTAGTCGCATGGATCCCATGCTTCACCATCGACACAATAAATTGTTTCGCATTTAACGAGCCGGGCCCCACGGCCCCCCATACAGACGTTATCACGCCATAAAACTGGGCCCACTATCGCCTAATGCTGCGCTCGCATTAGCCCCGCGTTACGAAATGCATATGCACTCTCAAGAGCAAGTACACGCGTTCGAACGCGCGATTTAGAAACGCGGCGTTTTAATAAGAGATCGTACACTGTAGGTACCGTACATTTAAGTCGTTTTTATGACGTGTGTGATATGCAAACAAAATTCTACAAAATACGTGGTTTGTTCTACCTTTATGTGTATCAACAATATTCAATTTTCCATATCATCAAACATTCCATTCCAGAGAGACATATCAGAGAGGACAAGGAGGTAGTGGTGGTCGTACTTAGAATTCTGCCGCGATTCAAACTCTACCGACTTAATTGGTCGCCGTAATGAGGAGTATATTTATGTACAGTAGTGATCCTGAGAAGATCGAAATTAGATCTTTCGAAGTGAAACGTTTTGTAATTAGAAACTAAATATCATGTCATGTCATCGTAACTAAGGTAAACAATTTATGTAGACTTTTCAACACCTACAAAAGTAACAGGAACTTCATCCATAATTACGTGTGTCTTATAATCAATGTGTCAAATGCATGGTAGTGTGTGTAATGTTTAATTTAATAAATTAAAGTACTTTATAAAGATTATTATTAAAAAATTTTAGCGTTTTGCACTTCTCTTACACTTAAACTATAAGTGTGCCAAATATTTGACACTTCCGTCCGTGCAATTTTCGTTAAAATGTTCCCAAGATTTGCTTCACGTATTAATATACATATAGATAATTATTAACATCAAACGCTAACAAATGTTAAGGAATTTCGGTATTCATTTTAAATGTCAAACGACGCTCAAAGACATCTGCACAACCTAAAGACGGAGACGCAATCCAGATTGCCATAGAAATATCATAAACACGCGACAGCACACCCGATATTACGCGCTACATTTCCTTTATTAACTTAATTCAAAATCCGCGTACGGCAAGAGAATTGAAATAACAAATTAAAATGGACGTCCACGTTTATCTCCAATAGATCTACAACATGTGAGTGAGCGCTACAAATTGACTTCTTATTTCGTTACGGCTGGATCGGGTTGCGACCCACCGCAGGCAGGCAATCATCAGTTATTTGCTCGAATTATTTTTACAATCAGATAATGTTGTTTTAAGTTAAATATTTGGTCATTTATCAATCAGTGTTATCTACATTGCTTATAATATCATCTTATTGAAGCAATTTGTTTTTCGTTTGAGATTTTTTTAATGAATACGATACTAAATTTCTTTTTTTTATACAACGATGTCAACACTACTGCAGTTTTAAAAGCCGTTGTATATTTTTTATTGTTGTGTGTTTTGAAATAAATACTGTGAAAAAAAACATTTTAAAAGCTTTTCGTAAAAGCATGTTCTAGTAAGTAAAACAAGTAGAAAATAAATATAGCTTAAGAGAGCTCTACAAAAAATTAACGCTCGAATAAAAATATTAATGTTCAAGACTTTATTCAGGCGTTAATTTTTTGTGAAGCTCTCTTAAGATTTTTTAATTGTTTTAGATTATAATATCCGAAAGAATGTTATTTTCAAATTTTTACACATTTTGAAAAGCTTTTATAATATGTTTTTGTAACAGTTTTTAAATAGTGTATATTTATATAGTTGCATTGTGTCACAAACCTGTCTTGTCATGAGTAAGTGGCAGAGGCTGCGGCGTCCAAAATAAACCTTTTGCGACTCGACCTTATTTACCTTTTCCTTTCTCCCAAACACGGTCTACTGGTAGAAGTGGACTTCCACATTCAACTCAATCGTTTAATTCATTGCCGCAGTATGGATTTGACAAATGTTAAAATATTAACTACTAAAATAACTGCCCAGAAATATTTTGTACATGAAATCAAGGTTGATACTCCTCTGTGTTAGTCGTAAAGAAAGACGGCCATGTTTATTTCCAGCCAGTCCTTGATGAGGGGTCTATTGCCGCAATAGTGGCAATCCCTGCGGCCCTCTAAGGTTTATATCACAAGTGTGGCCCAGCTTTTGTGGCCCTCTTGAGCCTTTGCCTGCCAAAAGATTGCTGACCGCTGCTCTAGACATTAAACTCCCGGCACTCTGCCCTCCTTCATAAATAGTAACATAGGAATGCACCTACGAATAATCAAGCAACAATTTTTTTTATGGTATGGAGGGCAAACGAGCAGCCGGAGCCATTCTCATGAGAACCGGCGCCCACAAACATCAGCATAGAGACTATACAGATGTGCTGCCCTCCTTTCTCCTCACACCTCCATGGGTCACCGGCTACTTACACACCGCACGAAACGCGACAGCACAGCTGTCACTTTACGCCGGTCTCGTGTAAGCGAGAGATACCTCAGCGGTCGTGCCAGCCCAATTCGACTGCATACAAGCATGCAGTGTGGCACTACCTCTGGCCAATGCACATAGTAATAATATATTAATCGCAGATCGTATGCTACTGTAGTGATACTAAACAGGCGTTTGTATTCACATCAATCACCGTACAATTGATTTGACAGGCTCGCTACAATTATAGCGCGACGACTTGATCACTTGCAGGGCTACAATGTTGCAGGTGCTCTTGATGTATTTAATTGGAGAGAGGGTCAAGTGTGGTTTCAGCTCGTATGGCGAGCTTTGTTCAAACTGTAGTTGTTTAGAGTATTATATTATTATAGTAGTTTTTATTTGTGAAATTAGGAAATTCGATATCTCTACATTTAGGAAGAGGTAGTGCCATGCTGCATAGGAGGAGGTAGTGCCATGCATGGTGCATGACGCTACATCCTCCTATGCAACGAAATTGGGCCGGCACGACCGGGGACGTACCTCTCGCTCACTTGATACCGGCGTAAAGTGACAGCGTCGCTTGTGAGTAGCCGGTGGCCCATTGGGGGGTGGGATGATAGGAGGGCAACGCATCTGCGTAACAATCATGCGAATGTCCATAGGCGTCGGTAATCATCAAAAGGCTCCGATTGCTCGTTTGCCCCCATGTGCTATAAAAAAAGAAGGTCATGAAGAAGAAGAAGAAGAAGAAGAAGAAGAAGAAGAGTCATGGTACATTGCAGTATGTGTTGGCGTGACCGACTAGAGAACAAGAGATACTTCTTTACTCTATACTGCCTCGAACTAACAGGTATGACATCTCATATGATAAGGCTTGTCCGTAACCCATTGAAATGGGCAGTGTGCAATGAGGCAGCAGAGGAGTATGGCTGATGACACTTCTTCTTTTATCGTGTCATTGGCACCATTTAAATTGACTATTTCCACTAAATATTTAAAATTATTCAAAATTAGATTTTGCCGGACCAGTAATTTGTTACGGAAAGGCCGGCATCTGACACCTGCATGAGGTCGGCTTTAGTACAGTTGGTAAGGCACAGAGGACAGGATAAAAGATGGGACATGTCCTGGTCTCGAGCACCGCAGTCGCACTCCGACCTAGTGGCATAGCCCCACCTTACCAGGCTTGACCTGCAGCGCACTCCCGTCCGAAGACGGTTGATGACACTGTGACACGAGGATTTTATAAATATAGATTAGGTGAGGATTTTTATTAAAAACTCAATTAACATTGAAAAACTCTACGCATCCATTGTATCTGTGCGAAAATATTAGCGAGAAGATTCATTTCATGACCAGCGTGTCTTCATGGATGGTACTGTCATTACTGTGAATAATACTCATTAATTACTTCTAATTGCCACTGCTGGAACCGAAATGTTGTTGCTGGTATTTATTGAACAGTTCCTAATATAAACCAGAACTTTATTACTCCTGTGAAGCCCCATGTTGATAGCAAGTTGTATTTCAGCCGCACCATTAAGGCGTGATTCGCGCACGACGGCCGTGTAATGCCGACGTGTTAATATATACCGAGCCCGCTGCGGGATCCACCAGACGTGGTACTGTCAGACACTCGTGACTAATTAAAATAAAACATTTTAAAGTCGGACTGAATTCATTTAGAATCTTATGGAGATATGGGAGAATATACCTTTAGTTCTATCTTTATTGTATGCGTAAGCAAAAACTATACTCGTAATATTACAAGACTCTAACATTTTTCGTCAATTAAGTCAAGCCATGGGCCTTATTTACAGGTCCAATACTATCCTCGGTTTGCGAATTTCAATTTCCCTAAAAGATTGTACTGTTGAGGGTCAATGCATAAGAGAATTGTCATACTTATATCGAGCAAGCATTTTGCTTGTCTCCGATCCCATTATGCTTCACAGAAGATCCCATCCAATCTCCCATGAGCAGTCACCACCATCGCTCGCCTGGGTAAATGGCGACGAGAAATATCTCATCGCCATTTATCCATGCGGGCACATGTTTGGTGCAGATGTCACGATGCTTTCGTGCACCGCAGAGCAAGTAAAATAGGTTCATCAAATGTTCGTAATTATGTTACCTTACATTATGTTACGTTACATTATGTTAACTTACATTATGTTACGTTACATTATGTTAACTTACATTATGTTACGTTACATTATGTTACGTTACATTATGTTAACTTACATTATGTTACGTTACATTATGTTACGTTATATTATGTTAACTTACATTATGTTACGTTACATTATGTTAACTTACATCATGTTACGTTACATTATGTTAACTCACATTATGTTACGTTACTATTATAATAATTAAGCGTTGTTGTTTCGCAGGTGGTGGGACAAGACGGCGTGCTCGCGTCGTCGGGCACGCGCGACGTGCGCTGCGGCACTCGCCTGGTGTCGGGCCTGTTCGCCCGCCAGCGCCTGCCGCTGGGCTACTCCTACGTCACCACGGTGCCGCGCGGGGCCTGCAGCCTCAACGTCACCGAGGTCGCCGCCAGTGAAAACTATATAGGTAACTAGCTGCGCCCCGCGGTTACAAACCGAAAATACAAAATCATCCTCAAAAGTCGGCAACGCATCTGTTAGAACTCTGGTGTTACGGATGCTTGTGGGCGTTGGTGATCACTTTACATCAGGTGACTCACTGCTCGTTTGCCTATGCTGTGCTATAAAAAAATGGCATCCCGTAGGAAAATTTTTTCGGGATAAAAACTATCCTGTGTTAATCCATGTTAGCTACTCTCTGCGTGTGCCAAATTTCATGAAAATCGGTTCAGCAGTAAGCGTTCTATTTTAGCGCCCATAAACATCCATATAATTGTTATACAAATGTGTTGTACTACTTGTTTCTTCCCCCTCCAATGCGCGACGAAAATCTTTCATCTTTAAAATATTAACAAAAAGAATATGCCTACATGAATGTTATTATTATCGATCACAAAGGCTCCAGTCTTTAACCTCGTGACTAAAAGTGTGATGGTAAAAACACACATAAGTACATAATACTATTTGTCTCTTCATCATCATCATCGTCATCAGCCTATCGCAGTTCACTTGGACATGGGCTTCTCCCATAGCCCGCCACTGGCCTCGATTCTTTACTGTCTCTTGCAGCACAGAAATAAAATAGTCGCATTTACAAATTACGTTTAATTTAATTAATCACACGAATGGCATTGATGAATCAAACCAAATCAAAACGCAATTGCAAAACAATTACGTATTCGATAGAAGTCGGTCAACAGATGTACTTAGTAAATTAGCAGATGTTCCACCCAAGGCTGTTTTGCTACGCTTTCATCTACATCAATTTTATTAAAACAATTCGGTGTATCGATATAGAGCGGTGCAAAGATCGATGCCAAATCGATTAATCGGAATTGCAATGGCACATCACTAATAGAAGCGCCTACGCCGTTGGTACTACAATTGGTTGTTAATTTGTGTGACGCACGCTGTAATTTTAGTGATTGTTTTCTAATGAATAATCATACGGCGGTACGTTTAAGGATTAAAAGTTCGCCAGTGTTGTGCCATGGTCATCATCATCGTTGCAGTCATATCCTACTAATATTATAAATGCGAAAGTTTGTAAGGATGTTTGTTACTCTTTCATACAAAAACCACTGAACGGATTTTCATGAAACTTTACAGTAATATAGCTTTCATATCAGAATAACATAATAAGTTAAAATTTTGAATAATTTTTGAAGTCCGAAATCCACGCGGGAGAAGCCGCGGACGGAAGCTAGTATTTCAACAAAGATGGACCTGCGTGATGCGTTCATGATATCGATTAGGTGCGATGTTCATCGACAATAGAATTATATTACTGTAAAGAAAGCTTAATAATATTTTTTTCCCAAGAATTCAGCCGACCCACGTAAGTAAATGATAGGTAACGCTCCTTTGCCTTACCTTTACCTTAAGTAATGCCTTCTAAAAACATAAGTCAGGGTGGCCAATAAGCCAAAAATAAACTAAAACCAAAAAAAGCTAAATGTAATTATTTTTTTCCCTAATATTTCCCAACTATTTTTAAATCTTAGTCCAAGGCCGAACATGACTTAAAAAGAAAACTGTATGTCTCATAATGTTACGACACTTAAGCACGTGAACATTTATTATCTATTTTTCAGAGTTTCGGCACCTTGGACTTAAAGCTAAAATTCAGTTCTTCTCAACTTTTGTATTTTCTGTTTGTCGCAGCCCTGCGCGTGTCCAACGGCTCGTACATAATGAACGGCGAGTTCGCGGTCTCGGCGCCGGGCTCGTACGAGGCCGCCGGGGCCCGCTTCACGTACACGCGCGCCGCGGGCCGCGACCACGTGTTCGCGGAGGGGCCCTTACACCACGCAGTGGATATCATGGTGAGTGGACGTATGCGCTTGTTGTTGCCGCTGTTGATCCTGACGACGCAGGAGTTATGGTCCAAAAGCCAAAGCTCGTTTAAAAAAATATATACAAATGTAAATTTAAATCCACTGTTATAAGGATTATTCAATTCAATCCCACCCTTGTCAGCAAATTTCAGTATATATATTTTTTAATTTTGAGAATCAAAGCATTGATTCCATTCGGGACTTATGTAATACTTGAAGAACCATAAACTCGTCAACCAAAACCGGCTACTGCGTGCAGTCAGTCCGTTCCTGGTTGATTGTCGATCTCGTCGATCGATCGATGTCTTCCTGAGCAAATCAACTCTATAATGAAAGAGAAGAATCAAACATTTTACCCTCGTGTATAATTTTTCTAAGTAAAGGGGGCCAAAAAGCAATGGGAGGCAATTGACAACCCTGGCACATTAACATCCGCTTAAACAGATGCGTTGCCGTCCTGTAAAACATCCACCCCATGGGCTACTTGCTACTCCCAAACCGAACGAAACGCGTTAAGACAGCAAAGCAAAGTATCATGTGAGTAAAGTACGGCTCCGCTCGTGCTAGCCCAATTTAGCTACAATGCAGTATTATCATAAATCAACCAGAAGACGTCCTCTGCTGCACATCCATCCATCCATGCTAAAAAACAGAATATCATCGTCATCAGCCTATTGCAGTCCACTTGGACATAGGCGTCTCCCATAGCCCGCCACTCATCCTCACATCTCCTCCTCATCCATCCATGCTACAAAACAGTATAGCACTTGACATCAGTGTTTGTATCTTCTAATTGCTTCCCAAGTGTGTGATGAAGATGATGAAGATCCCCCGAAGTCTACTACTGTGCGCTATAAGCGTAATTTTATCCCACGCACCATTTCAATATGGAATCCGCTGCCCCCCTCGGTATTTCCGGACCGATACGACCTTCTTCAAGAAAAGAGCTTATTCTTTCCTCAAAGGCCGGCAACGCATCTCACCTCTGGTGTTACGGATGTCTGTGGGCGTTGGTGTTCACTTTACATCAGATGACCTAGCTGCTCGCATCCTATGCAAAAAAAAAAAGTTCTGAATACGGGTGCTACAGTTAAATATATTTCCAGGTCCTGTACACACAGCCTAATCCGAACATAAAATACGAGTACCTGACCGACTCACTAAACGAAGAGTCCAGCAACGACAAACTGATCGTGGGCGCTCCACACCCGGTCCAGAGACATCATCGGCACCACAACGACCACCGAGCCCAGGAGAAAGACCCCTCGCTGTACGACCAGCCCGAGTCCAACTCCTTGGAAAGCCGCAACGAAGTGGAGACCAATGTGATTGGTAACAGGAAATTCATTTGGAAGGCTCTGGCATACACGCAGTGCTCGAGGAGTTGTGGCGGTGGGCTGCAGATTGGGAAGTTCAAGTGTGTGGAAATTACTGGGAAGGAGCGAGAGGTTTCTCCCGCTCATTGTTCCGGAGTCCCGCCTGCCTCTCGTCGCCGGAGATGCGGCGAGGAGCCCTGCCCTCCTCGCTGGAGAGCCGCCGCCTGGGGTCCATGCCCGGTCTGCGGACCCTCGCACCGCCAGAGGATCGTCGGGTGCGTTCAAGACCATGCGAGGGGAATCACCAAGGTATACTAATTAATTTACGCGACTCAAATAAATACGCTAAGAAAAGTCTTATTATTGCTTTGATGATATTATCACTACAGGTAATGAAATAGGGTGTCATATTTTTTTGATTCAACTAAAATAGATATTAGATTCTTGCTTCAGATTCTGATCCTGTTTGTAAAGTATTAATTACATTGTCCTGGATCTACAGGTGTATATAGTATAATCGTATCAAGCGAATTATTGTTGATATTCCAGAGAATTGAATTGAGAAATTCAACATAGAAATTTCATTAAAAATGTTGATTTAGTTGGTATTATCGCTTATGTACTATCGCATAGTCACCTCCTGTGTAGATTTTGAGCATTATGTTAATAACTGTACTACTACGATGGTATTACTAAATATTTTTCTTTCTTTTTAGATAAGCGACCAAAACTGTCCGCTGCCGATGCCGCCGAGCCGAGAGCCGTGCGACATCCCGAACTGTGACGGGAGCACCGGAGGCGGCCCTCCTCGCCTGGACGCGCGGCGGCAGGTGCGGCCCGACCGCATCGACACCTTCCGCGGTCCCCCGGTGCTGGTCCCGGCTAACGTGTCCAACGAGGTCAGCCTGGCTGCCGGACCGGCGTACGCCTTCAGCGAGGGCGGATGGTTGTACACCGAGTGGTCACAGGTATGCGACTTGATTATTATAATACCATGTATATTTCAGTAGAATAGACCTTACAAGACTTGATTGTACTTGATACCTTGCCATGCCTTGCCATGCCATTGCCTTGCGTAGAGATGTCAGCTCGCTGTGCATCTTCTATCGTATTTATCACGGGGAGTGTTCCGAGGAATTGTTCGGATTAATACCTGCAGCTGAATTCCATTATAGGACTTCGCGCCGAAATTCCAAATTCCACCGTCACCACCTATATCCCCCGAAGTCTACTACAGCTGTGCGCTATAAGCGCAATTTTATCCCAAGCACCATTTCAATATGGAATCAGCTGCCCCCCTCGGTATTTCCGGACCGATACGACCTTGGGATCTTCATGAAAAGAGCTTATTCTTTCCTCAAAGGTCGGCAACGCATCTGTTAGACCTCTGGTGTTACGGATGTCTGTGGGCGTTGGTGTTCACTTTACATCAGGTGACCCAACTGCTCGTTTGCCTCCTATGCTATAAAAAAAAAGACATAGAAGCTAGTAGGTATCTATGTCCTTATAGGCCCATTACATTGACCATTATTCTGAACACACTATTACAGTATACAAGATGATGATAATGCTGTTTCACACGGTGACATCTGAAACATTACATCTGCTGTTGTAAGGATAATTACGTCGCTTCAATTTTGCCTTTGCTTTTGCTATGCGCTAAACTGAACAATGTAAAAAATATTCCTTAAGTACACTTTATTACCAAATTCTTATCATCAAAGTCTTTAATTATTTTTTCACATTTACCATCATTGAAATATTTTCTTAAATAATATAAATTTTACGACTGCCTATGGGAACAGTAAATGAGCAACACACATGCAAGACACCTAGATGCTTTCACGAAGCTTCAAAATTAAAAAATAAATGCCTCAGCAATAGGTGGTTTCTCAAAGGTCTAGAATCTAGATGCTCTGGAGACTATGACCATAATGTTTTATCAACATCTTTTAATTTCATCGTAATTCTCGTAAAGAAATAATATAAAAACTTTTACTTTTTAGTTCGGTAAAGCGATGTGTGAATACGTACCACATTGATACTTGTGTTATTATAAATATCAAGTATGTTTTATCCCACATTGTTTACTGGACGCGTTGAAGATCGTACGATACGTGTAAAAAAGTGACGAGCAACGCGATGGTCGTGACGATTGTATTGTGTGACAGTGCGTCGGCGGGTGCGTGGGCGGCGGCGTGCAGTCGCGCGGCGTCCGCTGCGCAGAGACGCGCGGCTGCGCGAGCGCCGCGCCTAAAGACCACCAGACCTGCACGCCCAGGAGCCAGCAGTGCGACGCGCAGTGGTTCACTGGTGAGCGATGACCAGACATACGTACACTCGTAGTAGCACACTCAGAGTTCACTAGTCCTGCGGAGGAGACAGCAGTGCGACGCGCAGTGGTTCACTGGTGAGTCACTACCAGACACAGCCTGTATTAGTATACAGAATGTGTCTGGTCCTAGTAGTAGCGCACCTAGAGACTACCAGTAATATACGCCCAGGAGAGCAGTATCTTGTCGATCTAGATCAAAAGTTACATGTGCAAGGATTGCTCATTTTGGCATTCCTAACATGTTTGATTCTTTTGTCAAACTTTTACGAAAAAACATGTTGATCGAATACATTCAGGCACAACTTTGCCTGTGTATTAGAATTGTAAATATGAACTTGATTCGGTACTTTAAATTTTTTATAATACACTAGCTGCGCTCCGCGGTTTCATCCGCGTAGTTTCGACCCCTTGGAAATATCG
>LUGF01049226.1:75985-87254 GCA_001625245.1 Calycopis cecrops | reverse complement strand
ATTGATATTATGTATAAATTATGAAGACAACTAAAATTGAGATGCATTTATATGATGCCTATTAGTACTGATTTTAGATTTCCTGTACTTAGTAACTGGAGTGTTAATAAGCATTAAACTATGAATATAAAGTGCATTTTAGAAGCGTATCTGAAGCAGTAATATTTAAGATGTCTATGAGTGGGACAATATTAATATATTCAGCAATGAACATGTACAGGACCCGATTTCATTGATGAAAAAAAAATATTCGGCCAAAAATATTGTAATAATAAAATTAACTAAGGTTTTGTATATTATAATAACAATTTATTTATCTCGCTCATTCACTTTACATAGTACGCGTAGGTACATAATTTAATATGTTTCATATTATGACAAACGAGCAGTCGGAGACTACTTACATGTCAGTCCAAATGTTCACAACACCGGCCTGTCCCACTTTTGTTAGGCTTTTGACGAGTTTACCAAAAAATGCATAACACAAAACTACCATTATTTTTCTTTATGTCATCTATCGAATACCGGGGACAAAATAAAATATAGAAAGCGACCGGGGAGGTACCCTCTCGCTTACACGAGACCGGCGTAACAGCTGTGCTGTCGCGTTTCGTGCGGTGTGTAAATAGTCGGTGGCCCATGGAGGTGGGAGGAGAAAGGAGGGCAGCGCATCTGCATAGCCTATATACGGACGTCTATGGGAGTAGGTAGTCACGACTCCGATTGTTACTTTTCCCTCCTATAGAAAAAAAATAGCCCAGTGTGTCAGGCTTTCAGGGCAACATTTTAGGGTAAATTTTTAGTTAGGCTATTTGATTTTGGCTTGACAACCCTAGTCACATGTCGCAGCTGACACATTCACAAACTTTTCCGTTTCTAGTATATCATACTAATGACCCAATCGGTGCACGCGATAAGTACCCACACCAGCTGGGCCAGAGCCTTCGCCATCGAGGACCGGCGGCTGATACACACGGTCATGCAGATCCTCGGCTCCATCCTGGCGATAGCCGGGGGCATCACGAGGATAGCTGACGTCGGATACCTCAACTGGAACACTCACGGGATATTTGGTATGTTTATACAATTGTAAATTCTGTAATAGGTAGTAGCGCCATACCGCAGCTGCATTGGGTCTTCACGGCCGGGGATCTACCGCTAGAGAGAGCGGGGTATAGTGGTAGTTTTTGTGAGAAGTCGCTGCCCCATTGGAGCTGAGGTGAAAAGAACGGCATATATTCTGCTCAATTGCCCCTAATACCTACTGCAAAAAACTTTTATTATATTACTAGCGGCCGCCCGCAACTTCGTTTACGTGAATCCGCTTTTTTACCGCAGTCTGTTAAAAAGTAGCCTATAGCCTGCCTCGCTAAATGGACTAACTAATACTGAAAGAATTTTTCAAATCGGACCAGTAGTTTCAGAGATTAGCGCGTTCAAACAAACAAACTCTTCAGCTTTATATATTAGTATAGATGTTTATTTATTTATTTATTTAATCATTAATGTACACAAAATAAAGCGAACATTATGTTATGTTTTTGTTTCAGGTTTCATAGCCATGATCCTAACAACCATGTCTCTCATCGGTGGGCTGGCCAGTTTTTACTCAGCGAGGATGGCGTTCAACCCGAACCTGGTCAAAGCGTTCCATGCGATCGCAGGCTCTCTTACACTTTTCTTTGCCTTCACAGCACTGATCATCGGCTTCCATGATTATTACAGGCTGGTCATGGGTGATACGAATGCCAATTTGATAATTGCTTGTGCAGTGTTAGGCCTACTGGGAACCCTGATGGCGCCTTCGGTCAATGTAATAAACAGATTGTCTAGATTGTAGAATTTACTATTTGATTTGTTTTCGTTTGTAACAAAACGATATCGAAATCATTGAAAAGATTCGTGTAACTTGGTTGTTAACTAGTTTTAACAGCCATTGTTATCAAGTTATTTTTAAGTTAGTATATTTGTAATTAAGTAGGTATGAGCTAGTGGTGTGTGAGTATCCCATTCAGTGAAGTCTGGTAAGTCTTCATATTATTACCATCGAATAAATATTTGATTATATCTTTATTTGATTTGATTATAGGTATATATCATATTTATTATATTACGATTATAATATCACCCTTATAAGAATGAGTGTACTTGATTACCGCTGATTTGTAATTATCGGGGAAATACCCCTCACTATCTCACCTGTCTTGGGTAAGATAGCGAAGGTGTTTCCCCGTATGATTAATAAGACATATTAGGGTCTGATGAAAATTAATAAAAAACGATAACATTGATGAGATATGGACGGGACATCACCGACTGTGGCTGCGCAAAATCGGTTTCTGGTAACAATATCACTAAAAAAGTCTTGCGCATAACCCAATTGTTGTCAACTAATGCTCATTAGGAAAGAGTAAAAAAGCTTATTCAATTATATTTTATAATATAAGGGGCAAAAGAGCAGTTCACCAAGGTACTACCGACGACCATTTCTTCATAATCGGTATGCAGATCTGTTGCTGCCCGTTTAACTTTCTCTTCATTGGACCACCGGACACACACACGCATGAAACGCGACATACTAGCTGTTACCGCGAGCCAGTATCACGCAAGCGAGAGGTACCTCCCGGTAATACCAGCTCAATGCGGCTACAGTTAAGCATTACCTACCTCTTTCTTAAAATACGAAGTGATCTATTTTCGCAAAAAATAATCACAGAAATATTTCATAGACGTTTGGATACTTATTGTACAGAAAATATAAACAAATATAAATATGTAATTTGAATGTGAATATGTTGTAAATAAAACTTCATATAACATTTGTTGGTTAATTTATTTATTCAGATATTATCTATATTTTGATCCATGCTTTAAAATAACAAGCATCAATATTTAAATACAGTGGAATAACTTAACTATATTAGATCGTGTTTAAAATTAAATATCACACCAAATACAGTTCGCACTTGGCTCTGCAAGTCGGTAAAGTTACCTAGGAGTATACTGTAGTTACACTTTTTATGGAGGCAAGACAAAATTTGGATCGCATCGCACTCTGTGCTCTCTGCGCACCCCATTAGGGCATGTTTTGTTGTTATAAATTCCTAATTTAAATATATACGTAAATACTCAGTATGCAACTGCATGCAAATACTTCAGGACAGCAGTGGAGAAAGCTTGGAATATGCACACTGCCTCGGCTAGTTCCCAATCTGTGTTGGGATTCTGAATTCCCTAATGGTAGAAATACACTCCAAAAACCTCACGGAATCCCTCAGCCGAGCCGTATAAGAGAGATGGGTTGACCCGGGATCTGTTCGCTTAAATGTCTTATAGGCTGGGTTAAATTGTCAAGAAGCTGTTTACAGATCTCTGAACTACCACATAAAATAACTAACTGTTTACATAACTCTTTTTTTTTTTTTTTTTTTATGGTATAGTGGGGCAAACGAGCAGTTGTAGCCATTTTCATGACTACCGACGCCCATAGACATCTGCATAAAGAGTATACAGATGCGCTGCCCCCCTTTCTCCTCCCTCCTCCATGGGCCACCGGCTACTTACACACCGCACGAAACGCGACAGCACAGCTGTCACTTCACGCCGGTCTCGTGTAAGCGAGAGGTACCTCCCCAGTCATGCCGGCCCAATTCGGCTGCATGCGAGCATGCAGTGTGGCACTACCTCTTACAAAAAGCTTATTTTCCATTTGCTTATTTCCAGCTTATTTTCCATTTGCTTATTTTCCAGTTGAGTATTCCTAGAAATAGGCTAACAGAGACTTTAATAGGGAGTAGGATAGGAGCTTTTACAAGCCCTGACGTGTTAATCATAATAATTTTGGAGATAATCAGCAAAACTTCCCCCTACAAAGAGCGTATTATGCGGACTGTATAAGTCATAGTCATTAGTTTAAACTTAGATTAAGCTCCTTGTGGCAGTGCACCAAGTATAAATAATAAAGTTGCTTATATTAATACGGATAAGAGAAAACTTTTGGTTAGAAATTGTGCTTATTTGTGTATCTTTTTTGTTCTTAATTTATTTTTGTTTCAAACAACACATAATATGAGTGTCTGTATAGAATCGTAAACTATACATGTGATGCTCTTGTGTTGTGCGTGAGCACGAAGTTTTGTGAGAAAGGATTTTTAAAATTTCAACCCCTAAGGGGGTGAAATAGGTTACGTTAGGAAACGTTAATGAATTAGGTGACGTGAAACTCCCGAGCTCAGATAGTGTAAATTAAGACACAATAATGCTAGGCGGCATAACTTTAGGTAGATGAACATAAACTTTAAATGGATGACGTTCTATTTATACAACTTAGTAATAGAATACTTGGTATTTTTCATAGCATTATAAAATATTGATTTCAATAAAACATATATTTTTAATTAAAGAGCTGACTGAACTGGTACGAGTGGTATTCTAACTACAGTTGACTTCACACAATTTGACAAGACTCGCAGCAGTTGTATGTATAATACTTGTAGTGACATAATCTCGCTTGCACGGCCAACGCGCAGTTCGGCAGCTTGTCTTCACAGCCTGTGGGAAATACGTGGACATAAATGATGCGGGCCAGATGATGATTGTTATTTATAATTATTGTCTTACGCACATGTAGTGTGTAATGTAGTGTGTTTCGTAGAATAATGTAAGTCTAAATAATTTTGAGATTTTGCGATTTGCGAGATTATTTGATATCCGATAAAAACGGATAAATATAAACTTTTACATTTCTAATATTTTTTTTAGTGACCATGTCTCATATATTTTAAATAGCAGTAAGTATACTTTTACAATTGGACTGAAATAAAAAACCATATTTTTTAGTTCATGTTAATTCATTAGGTACCTAGTACTGTTGTGCATACTTTACCTGGTTTATGATGCTCTACGGGACTTATACTTCTATGAGTTGTGGTAATTTCAGGTGCAATCTTCTGAGACTCTAAAATATAAAAAAAATGTTTTACTGTGGGATTTAAGGCACGAGTACCAGTAAAAACTAATGGTAGATCATGGAATTTAAACGCATGTGTTGTTAAAGAAAGACGTGATACCCACTGATAAAGAAAGACTGTTGTTAAAGAAAGACGTGATACCTACTGATAAAGAAAGACTGTTGTTAAAGAAAGACGTGATATAGCCTACTGATATCTACATTCAACTGGATAGCTGATACTTAGTCATCAGTGTCTCTCGTGACAAACCCGTGAACTAAAATATAACGCAGTCATAAATCTGATAGTTTGTAAGATAAACAGTACCTATATACAAACAAATATAGACCAATTAAGTTGTTTGGTCAGTGCCAACTTACGTCTCAACTCATATTTTTTAAGTTCTTCCTTATCTGATATGTACATAATTGGTCCAGACCTGGGCAAAGTCTCGGGGAGCCCCTATATGCAAACAGCTTGTCATCTGTCACAAGTTTCTTACTGATGAGCAAACCCCTGTGAATCTCCCTGGGTAAGTGTTTATGATTATAGAAATGAGTGGAGAAGTTACCTATAGTGAGATCAGGCGGTATAGTGTGCGTGCAGTCGAGCGCGCAGGCCCGCTGGTCGGTCGGACGCGTCGCGGCGCAGTGCGGCTCGACCGCAGCCGCTGCAGTTGCGGTCGCGCACACCACCGAGCGCCGCTGCAGCCCTGTGCCGGCGGTGCAGTTGCCGGAGCACTGCGGAGACAAGTATAATTGAATATAAGCCAAACTAACAGGGTCTAACAAAATGTCTAGCGAAGCTACAGAATACATTTGCAAAGACCTAAACTAGATTGACGAAAGAAAAATTTGGAAAAAAATCGGTAACGCTACTTTGCGCTCGTTACATTTGTCCACGTCTACGCTAGATCTAATGCAAGCAATTTTCATCAGTTGTATAAACTGAAACTTCATCACCCAACTAAAGTGACTGTTAAAAAAACTGCCATGGTTGTCTCATTTAAGTAGATTTTTAGGAATTAAATTGTGAATCTGTAGCTACAGCTATGAGTTTTTCTTTATCTGACTATATATTGTCTAAACTTGTGTTTTCGCATACATACCTACATAAGACAGTATGTTGTGTTAAGGAAACTATAAAAGTCTTTCTAAAACAGTTCACCTGACCTCAATCGTCGGTGTGCTAGGCGGGCGCGCAGTCTCTGGTGCAGCTGCAATCGTGGCGCACCGCACGCATGCAAGCGATAGGTACCTTCTCTTTGTACTAGCGTACAACGCATTGCATGTATGCATACATCAACACTCCCTCTTACTACAACTATAAACTCCTTCTAAAATGGTACTCACCTGTCCCCAGTCGCCGGTGTACCAGGCGGGCGTGCAGTCGCCCCCGCAGCTGCGTTCCCGCTGCGGTCGCGGCGCGGCGCACGCGGTGTCGCGCAGGTGTCGCCCGCTGTCGCCAATACACAGCACTCCGCGCACTTGTAGCCCGTTACACGACGACGTGCAGGGTGACCATTCACCTGAATATCACTTGTTGCTGAATCTTCATACCCATCAACATCGTCATCATCATCATCATCATCGTCGTCATCATCTACTGTTGTAAATATCTACTATATCATCTCCTCGTTGTCGGTAATATGTCCATCCGTTGATTTTTGGGTCCAAATCCAGTTCCAGAAGAAATATTTATATTTATATATTCTGCCTAAAGGCAGAATGTTCACGCTATCTTCCTGGATATAAACTGTTATTCTCTGTTAAATTATCTATATTATAAATAAATAAATAAATAAAATAAAAAACACTTTATTTTGCACCAAAATAACAATAGCTCAGTACTTAAAACTAGATATCTATCTATCTATATATCTATATTATATATTATCTAATTAAAAAATGAAACACATTATACCGAGATGAAGGAGAGATATTAAGTCCGTCTGGCCATTTCCATGGCTGTGCCAGAATGCCAATCCATCCGAATAGTGGAACGAAGTAACTATGACTGCACATGTGTCTTTGCACACACTATATGTACCATGTTCCGCGTTTTGGCTAATCTTTAATATACATATTGCCGTTTTAACCAAAATTGGACCAGGAATAAAGCCACGGCGAACCAATAGCTTTGACAAACTTCACAAGCCGAAAATATTTTAAGCCTTGGAGGAATATGTAGCTGATAATAGACGTAAATACGAACCTGTGAACCAGTGTCCCTCGTGCGGCTCGCACTTGGCCGCCGGGGTACAGTTGCGCACAGCGGGCCCGGGCCGCTCGCAGCCCGCGGGGTCGGCGCAGCGCACCGCGCGCGACTGTACCCCGCCCCCCACGCACCAGCCCACACACTGTAAATACACAACTCTATAGCTATCTGCAGTGAGATTTCCTGTTCATCTCGCGTCTTTAATAGAACAAGATCCTGCCGCCGCCAGACCTGGGTTATTTTCGCAGTAACAAAAATATAGCATACCGTTTCAGGCACCTGGTGTTTATAAGGTTGACTGCAGTTGCGGTAGTTCCTGCATCGGCCAAACGAAGCGCACAATAGCTGAGAGAATTAAGAAGCACATAGCTGCAATTAAGAATCGCCAGGTGAACAAATCAGCGATAGCGGAGCATCTATTGGAGTCGGGACCGAACCATTGGATCGAACTTCACAACCCGAAAATCCTCTCCACTGAACGCTATTATTATAATAGGATGGTACCTGAAGCGGCTGAAATTAGGAAACACAAAAGTTTTAACCGGGAGGATGGATATAGGTCGTCGGCTTCGTGGAATCCGGTTATCGGGAAAAGTAAGCGTCACCATGTACCTTCGTATAAGACATCAGATGTTGTGAGTGTTGTGTGTTGACCTTGATTAAAAATAATGACGATCAACTGCGGGTAGTTCAAAGAACTCGCGCAGCTACGAGACAATGATACCACGGAGCATCAGCCTAATCGTGACCACGGCCGTTGCATTACGGCGAAGTTATCAGTTAGAAGTTATTAACGTCGAGGGTTACCTCAACCCTCAACCTAATACATCGATTTTATAACGCGATTAAGTCCTGTTTACAATATACAAATATGAATACACGTGAAAGCTTAAAACAACTTATGATTTTATTTAGTGACTACACAACGTTCCTGGGATCTTGGACCAAACGTCAAGCCTTACCAATCACAACGCATGCGCTCGCTGTACGAGTAGTAATTAATGTCTTACAGCAGAACACTTAACGCCAGAAGGGACTCTAGGGAGTTAAAATTTCAAATGAAGACCAAAGGAAAGTGCAATGCACACTGGTGTAGACGTAGTTATTTATATATCATAACTGAACCTTAATGGTCAAGGTACAATACTGATCTATAACAAACTAAATAGATACATAAGGAGAATGTAAAAATAAGGGCAGAAAGCAGCGCCTTACTTCGGAGCATTTGTATAATGAAAATGAAGAAGTGCAGAGATTACCAATAGTAAATGTGGTGGTTAATTTATCATTAACTAGAAACCATGTTCATTTTTAGATGGCCTAAGTAATAAACTATATTAGCTACCCAGTTAAAGTAGAAAAGATTTGAAGTTCAAACTGAAAGTGTAACAAATTATTCAATGCGCAATATACTACAGTTGCTTAGCTTTCTAGATCTTAACTTTCAACTGTACATCAGCTCAAACGTATCACCTTGGTCATCTGCTCCAGCAATTTGATTTTTCTCGTGAAAAGTAAACTGCTAATGGCCTTGGAATTTCCCAGAAAATTTCCTTTTTATTTAAAATTTTTATATAAATTCGAAAACATTTTAATTAAGTAAGCGAATTGGCGCCAAGTTCATTAGGGGCTTACACAAACAAGGCGGATTTAATTTCTCAGGTTTGTTCAATATTTTAAGATGTTTTTTTTTCACAGATAAGATTTTTAATTATAAAACAAATACAGCTTCTATTTTGTAAGTTATTTTGGTAAACGTGTAATTAGGAAGCTATACCGCCTTAGGAAATATATCCTTTTCCCTTTTAGTGACCTTTATTATTAGAACTTTTTTGCATCCAATCAATATTCTGTTACCAGTTCATTTTGTTGTTTTTGAATATTATTAGTCAGTAGACTTAGTTAGTATAGCTTTGTCCCAAGTACTAGGTAAGTAGTAGCAGTAAATTCCAAGACTTGCGTTAGAAGTACGACCTAGACATATTTTCAATCTCTATCCATATAAATAAAACAGTAAAATTTAATATATTTACTAAAAACTAATTGGAGGCGATATTAAATATTATTAGAACACTTTTCAATGATTTTTAATTTTTTTGTCTATCTGTTTGTCCGGGCTAATCTCCGAAACTACTGGACGGATTCGAATGAAACTTTTTGTGGTGTCATCAAAAACACTTTTTACAGCGGTAAAATCGCTCATTCCTACGGGAATTCGGAATTTCGGCACACTGCAAGCCAACAATAACAAATCACTTTGATTATAATATTACTACTCTACGCGAACGAAGTCGCAGGCACCAGCTAGTTTTTATAAACTAAATATTTATATAATTGTATCTATCATCATAACTACTATATTATTATTTATTAGTATATAATATATATCGTATTATTAAGTACCTATTGTAAGTATAGAATCATTACATATTATATTAAGATGTATATATTTATATAAGTATGTATTTAGTGTATATATTTATGTATATTGTTTTAATTTGTGTAAAATTAAGAACTTATTGTGCACGCTAAAATTGTGTTTCAGAATGCATATTTTCCTGTAGTAGGACTACTGGAAGAAATTCCACTATGGAATAAGTAGTGCCTTTGTACAATTTTAATAATATTATGTTTATATTATATGCTACCTGTGTACAATAACTATTAAATAAATAAATAAATAAGTATATTTAAGACATTCACTATACTTATATACAGTTACAGTTTTTAAATTTTAATTTTTCCGTTTCAAACATCGATCATCTGAGCGGTCAAACCATAACGTACTTAACCGCTGTCTGTCGCACTTTTTTTTAAAATGCTTTTAGGCACCGTCCAACCGGCCCTGGTTGAGTCGGAAGGGTGTGTCTGACTCGGCACGGGGCCCCTACCGACTAAAAACCACTGCGAGAGCCTTCGGCCGCTCGCGCTGTGGTGGAGTGCCCCGGATCTATCAGCAACAGGGCACCTGTCTGTCGCACTGCGCCAACCGTCGCATTAGCGGGTAGAGCCAGGTACAACAGTTAGGCACAAACAAACAAACATCATAAAGCATGCATTGTGTAAATAATAATTGGGAATGAGCGTGTGGCGTGCGGCGAGCGGCGTGTGGCGTGTGGCGTGTTAAACAAGACACTACAAGCTGGCGGGTCGCCAACTGGGCCGCTAGGGCTCTGCACTAACGTCATTTATACTAAACATACAAATTATGACTAGCTCTGGTAATATTAGTACTAATCGCTGGTATGTGATTTACTGTGAGATCGAATATTTCGGTTGCATAATATAACGAGGCAATCAAGCATGAGATTTTTAGTGACGTTCGTAAGCCTCCGCATGAAAGTTTTGCAGAGGTGTTACCGTTCATAAGTTTTCCTGTCGAATAGCTAAATGAAATCTTGTGAAAAATGAAGTGATGTGCGAGATTTTAGTTAGATATTAAGGGCCAGTTTTTCAATCGTCAGATAAAAATTAACCCTAGGAATAAATTGTACCCATCGCACTTAAACACGAAATAAAAAATGAAACAGAGATAGTTTATTCCCAGGGTTATCTTTTATCTGAGGATTGAAAAATCGGCCCTAAGATAATATAGTATAATATATAATATAATATAAGACCGCGTAGCCAGTGGCGTAACTATACCGCTCGAGGCCCGCGGCGAATGAATGAATTTCGAACATAATGGTCGCAGCACACTTATCAACCCGGAAAGGGGTCGTAACCGTATCACCTCGAGCCGGTTAGTATTGTGTATGAAACTTCATACTGCAACGCACACTAATGGGAAACGTAGCGTAATCGTATCGTCTTCGCTTATCTAGGCGAGACGTTTACGATCCCTTTTCGGTTTGATAAGTGTGCGGCGACGATAAAGAAACTTTTCTTTAAGTGGAGATTCTCCTCTGACCGGCTGGAGGGCCGTGGCATTTTGCCGACTTGTAGTTACGCCACTGCGCAGTGCTGTCAGTTTGGGGTGATCTCGTGTGAGGGAAGGTGCCACCTCAGTCGCGGCGCCTCCTCTTTAGCTGCGATGCAGTTAGGGCTCATGACCTTCGACCTCCTTTTGGTGTTAGGATCTCATATAAGCAGATCATCCAGCG
>LUGF01049226.1:56713-71493 GCA_001625245.1 Calycopis cecrops | reverse complement strand
CTTGACTAAACTACTTGACTAATTACTCGACTAAATTTTTGGTGTTCAGACACGTTTAGCTACTAAATTACTCGCTACTCGACTAAATTACTCGACCAATGCGAACAAGGCTTTACTTCGGAGCATTTGTATAATGAAAATGAAGAAGTGCAGAGATTACCAATAGTAGATGTGGTGGTTAATTTATCATTAACTAGAAACAATGTTCATTTTTAGATGGCCTAAGTAATAAACTATATTAGCTATCCAGTTAAAGTAGAAAAGATTTGAAGTTCAAACTGAAAGTGTAACAAATTATTCAATGCGCACTATACTAAAGTTGCTTATCTTTCTAAATCTTAGCTTTCAACTGTACATCAGCTCAAACGTATCACCTTGGTCATCTGCTACAGCAATTTGATTTTTCTCGTGAAAAGTAAACTGCTAATGGCCTTGGAATTTCCCAGAAAATTTCCTTTTCATTTAAAATTTTTATATAAATTCGAAAACATTTTAATTAAGTAAGCGAATTGGCGCCAAGTTCATTAGGGGCTTACACAAACAAGGCGGATTTAATTTCTCGGGTTTGTTTAATATTTTAAGATTTTTCACAAAAAAAAGATTTTTAATTATAAAACAAATACAGCTTCTATTTTGTAAGTTATTTTGGTAAACATGTAATTAGGAAGCCCTACCGCCTTGGGAAATATATCCTTTTCCCTTTTAGTGACCTTTATTATTAGAGGCGATGTTAAAATAGTATTAGAACACTTTTCGATGATTTTTAATTTTTTGTCTATCGGTATGTCCGGGCTAATCTCCGAAACTACTGGACGGATTCGAATTAAACTTTTTGTTGTGTCATCAAAAACATTTTTTACTGCGTAAAATCGCTCATTCCTACGGGAATTCGGAATTTCATCACACTGCAAGCCAACAATATTAAATCACTGATATATTACTACTCTACGCGAACGAAGTCGCAGGCACCAGCTAGTTTTTATAAATTAAATAAGTATATTTAAGACATTCGCTATACTTATATACAGTTACAGTTTTTAAATTTTAATTTTTCCGTTTCAAACATCGATCATCTGAGCGGTCAAACCATAACGTACTTAACCGCTGTCTGTCGCACTTTTTTTTTAAATGCTTTTAGGCACCGGTCCACCGGCCCTGGGTGAGCCGGAAGGGTGTGTCTGACTCGGCACGGGGCCCCTACCGACTAAAAACCACTGCGAGAGCCTTCGGCCGCTGTTGTGGAGTGCCCCGGATCTATCAGCAACAGAGCACCTGTCTGTCGCACTGCGCCAACCGTCACATAAGCGGGTAGAGCCAGGTACAACAGTTAGGCACAAACAAACAAACATCATAAAGCATGCATTGTGTAAATAATAATTGGGAATGAGCGTGTGGCGTGCGGCAAATGGCGTGTGGCGTGTTAAACAAGACACTACAAGCTGGCGGGCCGCCAACTGGGCCGCTAGGGCTCTGCACTAACGAGATTTATACTAAACAGACAAATTATGACTAGCTCTGGTAATATTAGTACTAATCGCTGGTATGTGATTTACTGTGAGATCGAATATTTCGGTTGCATAATATAACGAGGCAATCAAGCATGCGGAGATTTTTAGTGACGTTCGTAAGCCTCCGCATGAAAGTTTTGCAGAGGTGTTACCGTTCATACGTTTTCCTGTCGAATAGCTAACTGAAATCTTGTGAAAAATGAAGTGATGTCCGAGATTTTAGTTAGATATTAAGGGCCAGTTTTTCAATCGTCAGATAAAAATTAACCCTAGGAATAAATTATACCCATCGCACTTAAACACGAAATAAAAAATTAAACAGAGATAGTTTATTCCCAGGGTTATCTTTTATCTAAGGATTGAAAAATCGGCCCTAAGACTAATATAAGACCGCGTAACCAGTGGCGTAACTATACCGCTCGAGGCCCGCTGCGAATGAATAAATTTCGAACATAATGGTCGCAGCACACTTATCAACTCGGAAAGGGGTCGCAACCGTATCGAGCCGGTCAGTATTCTATGTATGAAACTTCATACTGCAACGCACACTAATGGGAAACGTAGCGTAATCGTATCGTCTTCGCTTATCTAGGCGAGACGTTTACGATCCCTTTTCGATTTGATAAGTGTGCGGCGACGATAAAGAAGCTTTTCTTTAAGTGGAGATTCTCCTCTGACCGGCTGGAGGGCCGTGGCATTTTGCCGACTTGTAGTTACGCCACTGCGCAGTGCTGTCAGTTTAGGGTGATCTCGTGTGAGGGAAGGTGCCACCTCAGTCGTGGCGCCTCCTTTTTAGCTGCGATGCAGTTAGGGCTCATGACCTTCGACCTCCTTTTGGTGTTAGGATCTCATATAAGCAGATAGATAAGAGAGCAGATCATCCAGCGACAGTGTCATAAGTCTTCTTTTTTTTTTGATACAGGGAAAATGCTTTTAGGCACCGTCCAACCGGCTCTGGGTGAGCCGGAAGGGTGTGTCGGACTCGACACGGGGCCCCTACCGACTAAAAACCACTGCGAGAGCCTTCGGCCGCTGTGTTGGAGTACCCCGGATCTATCAGCAGCAGGGCAGTCATAAGTCCTCTTTAACCTAACCATATTTTAACTAGTCTTTAACATTTGTTTTACTCAATAATATTTGTGGTTGAACTCCTCCAAAATGAAACGGATGATGTTATGAAGAAATATTCTGAAATATTCTTGCGTGTTTGGTAAATCCGAAAACAGGTCGTAAAATTACATGGAAATATTTTCACGGGATCGCAAGTTACGCAGGTTTTAGAGTCCTCCCTGAAACGCTCCAGATGATGCGCCAATCGCAAGAAACTACTGGCCTTCCTGAAAGAGCTGAACTGGGAATGACGTGAGAAGAAAGACGACAAGGCCCACCCACACGCAAAACAGGCGCAACAGCGTCGAGCTACGGAAAAGGCCCGGGCAACAAGTAACAAGTAAGTTACGCAGGTAAAACCACGGGCCTCGGTTAGTAGTAAGTGTCCTATCCAACGTACCTCCGACCAGTCCGTGTACTGCCAGCCGCCGACGCTGAGGCTGTAGGCCGGGCCCACGTCCAGGTCGCTGGAGTTGAGGGCCACCGTGTACACGGGGCCGTCCCGGAAGGCGTCCGTCTGGTCCCGCCGGCCCGCGGGCCGCACGTGACCGCAGAGGGGAATGTTACACGCTTCGGTTGTGACTGGCTTCGGCGCGGGACACTTCGCATCGCTTATCTACATGGAGAGAATCAAATAATCTAATGCCCGATTTACACGTATTAAGTAGCTAACTAAATTTTAAAGAAATTTTAAGTGCTTAATTGCATGTAAACACATAATTTTGTAGCAAGTTGCAACTTTCGTTAACTACTAAACTAGTAATTAGAATGTTTTCTATTTTTCGCTAAGTTGGTAGGCGGGGCTGGTCACTTGACACTTTGTACAGGCACTAAATGAGTAAAAGGGATAAGTGTATTGAGGAATAAGCCCGAGCTGGTTAAATTATTATTTATTCGTCGTGTTTTTCTTGTTCCTCAAATAAAGTGCTATACTGATCTCATCTTTACATTAAATTTCTACACACAGTCTTATTATATTGAATGTAAGTCTTGAGTGAACTAATGAGCTTGATTACTTTTGGACATATGCAATGCTATTAAGAACTTAAAGGTAAGTTAAGATTTAGTTACCTACTTAATTACTTAATACGTGTAAATCGAGCATTACGAATAATTTATAAGTACCTACTTTAGTAAATAATTTTATGGCAGGAACCAAGGAATCTCCAGATGTAGGAAGTATCAGGGACAGTAAATTACTATGGCAGAAGTACCTACGTCACAATAGGTCAAGTTGTAGCAATTGCAAGCATTTTCGTTGTAGCTCTGGCATCTGTACGCATACAGATGCTAGAGCTACATAGCATTACCCTCCTTTCATCCATCACCTTCTTTCCAATGGGCCACCGAAAAATCACAAACCGCACGTGACACGATAGCGCGTAGCTGTCACAGTGAAACCTCCCCGGTTGCGCCGGCCCAGACCTACTACAAATCAGTATGGCACTACTCCTAACTAATACGTTGTAAGAGGTAGTGCCACACTGCGTGCTTGCATACAGCCGAATTGGGCCGGCACGACCGGGGAGGTACCTCTCGCTTACACGAGACTGGCGTGAAGTGACAGCTGTGCTGTCGCGTTTCGTGCGGTGTGTAGGTACCCGGTGGTCCATGGAGGTGGGAGGAGAAAGGGGGGCAGCGCATCTGTATAGTCTCTATGCAGATGTCTATGGGCGTCGGTAGTCAAGAAAATGGCTACAACTGCTCGTTTGCCCCCTTATACCATAAAAAATAATATAATAATAATAATGCGAAAAATAATTATAATAATATGTTCAACCAGAAGATACTGCACGAGATGTGTCTGCAGCAACACCTTCCAATCGGAGGTAAATCAGTGCAGTGACCTGACAATACTTCTCTGCCTTCTCTTAGACCATTCTTTCCTAAAGTGAGCGATAACGTCCCTTTGTGAGCGCTGGAGGCCTAGTCGGAGCGGTAAGGGGCCTAGAAAACGACTTAATGGTCTTTAAATATATGGGCCTTTAAGGTGTAATAACTAATAAGGAGGCGATACAAAGTAACTGATTTCCAAAGTGGGCGTTAGGCGAAAAACTTTAGGAACCTGCGGCTTAGAAACCTAGCACCCACTTACTTTAGTGATCCCTCTATTATGGTCCTGCACGCAGCCCACTATCCTGGTCCTGGTGGCTGGGCCGCACTGCGGACAGGCGGACCACGCAGCAGCCCTCCAGCGCGGGGGACACTGTAGGTTCCCGCAGCGCCGGCGCCTGGTGCTGGGGGAGGAGTCCGTGCAGTGCGCCGAGGACACCTCCCTGTCGCCGCCGAGGCTGGTCTCTACGCAGCGGTATTTACCGACCTGGCACCAAATAAGACCCCTTTTCACCTTTATAAACTATCTTATATACGTAACAAGTATTTAAATTTAAAATAAAAACTATGATTTTTGTTATAAGAAAATAATTTAAAGGCTTTTTTTATTTTATGTTACTCTCAGAGTGACATGTGTGTGAGGTTTGCAAATTATCAGAATTTGCCAAACTGTGATGAGAATGAAGGTAGTGGAAAATCCAGCACTCCTACTATAGTAATACATATAGGTTGTTTACTACCTAAAACCAGGATGAGAAATCCATTATTTCTTGCATTACACTAGGTTGATTTCCGAATACTATTTTTTATTATTGGGGTTTACTTGTTAGGAAAAGATATTAAAGGCTCAGTGTGTAAAAATAACATTAGTTTAACCGAGTGAAAAATTTGAAGCTCGGCTTAGCTGTACGTCTATTGCGCACTTTCAGAATTATATTCTACATTTCATTTTCGTTTTATTCTTTTATATTCATTCTTATGGAGCAATCCAAAATCGCGCATTGGTGCAGTTTTTTTATCATTTTTTTTATTTATAACATAGGGGGCAAATGAGCAGTAGGGTCACCGAGGTGTAGGTGATTTCCAACGCTCACAGACATTTGTAACACCAGGTATACATACATAGCTAAACAATGATAAATCTGTTACGATACCTGAATACCTCCTCCACAACTCCTGGAGCACTGGCCGTACGACAGGATCTTCCACATGAACTTCCTCGGCCCGGTGTCCTCTACGCGGTTGCTGCCGTCCTTCGTCAGACTCTCGAAGTTGAGATGTCTGTCGTGGTGTCTTCGAGTGTGCTTCGTGGTCGCGTCGTCCGGTATGGAGTTGTCGTCGTCTTCTTCACCGGACAGGGATTTCGTGAAAAATTCGTACTTTATACTTGGTCCGGGCTGTGTGTATAGAATCTGAAAGAGAATTTTAATTAAGCCTTCTCTGGAATCTTTTAACTCAATAACGCTGTTGATCGAAAATTCGCAGCAAAGTTATAAATACTTGTTAACTGTTTTTGTTTTCTTTTAATCTTTTGAATCTATCCATTAATTATCTATCTAACAATAAACATAGTTCTAGTTTTAGTATTCGGCCGATGCGCGATGCCTCAAATAGATTTAATACCATCGTAAATACAAGTGTTAACAAATACAATATATCAATTTGATTGAAAAATAGTTTCTAGTCACTAATTTTCACAACTTGTTTTGTGTTTAGCGGATGGTGAACCTTCAGCACACCTTATTTTAGCTTCCGTAGGATGGCCAGCATCATCATCGTTCTTCCCTTCATCAATCCACTGCTAGATATTAATCTTAGCTAGAGTTACCAGGAGGGAGAATTAAAAGAACACGACAAAATTGAATTGAAATCGAGATTTTTAAATTACCTATAGTTGGGACAAAAAATAAACATTCTATTACTTTTTCTTTCGGACACAGGTTTGTGATTATGTTGTTGGTAAATATGCCTTTATCCCTACTAATTCTAAATACATTTTTATACACTTTACCTTTCTCTCCTGCTACTCCCATCCACGGGAAACTTCAGCCTCACGCTTAAAACGCTTCATCTTAATGAAGCGTTTTACGCGCGAGTCGACTCGCACATAGACACTCACGCGTTGCCGAAATTCTAGAGCTACATCTGTCGCGTCTAGAGGCGTCTATCCATCGCGCTTTAAACGCGAGCTGTCGATACTCGGGCGTTGCGTCCAGAACGACGCGCGAGTCGACTCCGCGTAAAACGCTCGAGAAACTAAAGCTACATCTGTCGCGTCTAATTGAGTTCATCACCCGTAAATGTGGTAGCTGTCAACGTGTCGATATACTATATAGTAAAACACTCACCATGATATCAATGGCGTGCAGTATGGGTCCGTGCGCGAACACCACGTCCTGTCCGGCGTGCCTGGTGTACGTGAAGCGGGCCCCGGCCGCCTCGTACGAGCCCGGCGCCGAGACCGCGAACTCGCCGTTCATTATGTACGAGCCATTGGTTATCTTCAGCGCTGGGGAAAAAAAAAATTATAGGGGCGAAACGAGCAGTCGGGCCTTTAGTGACTACCGAAGGCGAAAGACTATTACTATTATGCAGCGTTCTCGTTCCCCGTCCAGACTTTCGGAGCCTCCAGACAGAATGTGAACGAACGGTGGCGGAACTATGTGAGCGAGAGATTCTGTCATTCCGGCCGAATCCGACGCGGCCATACATGTTCCCATATAAACTAGCTTTAGTAAAAGCTAGTGCCGTTGCTGCATTGCAGCCAAATGGAGCCGGCGCTACCGGAGGTACGTTTCTCAATATGATACTGCCATAATTGTGATGGTTTTGTCGACGCGTTTGCTGCGGAACACACCAGGTGATAATAACCTACTCGTTTGTTTGTAGAGCTTAAAAAATAATTACTATATTATACAGGGTTACTTTTAAAACACCAGCAAGCTGCAGGCGCAATAAAAAATAACATATTTTGCTCTACTACTTTTGTCATAATTAATTTTATTTATGTTTTTAGTGTACTGTAGTGAAATGAGACTCGCGCGCGCTGCGAGTTTGTTGATTTACCGTACGTAATTATACGAATCACTTATAACGCTCGGGCGAAAATTTTAATTCATATTTATTTTTGTATGAAAAAATAAAAGAGCGAATTAGGAAAAGTATGGAACAAATGTTGTTGTTAAAGATGATAGCTAGCTTCCCACATCTAAGAACTTGCTGGTGTTTTAAAAATAACCCTGTATAATTCAATAAACATCACAATATTGTATATTAGCTTCCGCCCGCGGTTTCGCCCGCGTGAATTTCGGACTTCAAAAATCCATATATTTTTTAACTTATTATGTTATTCTGATATGAAAGCTATAATACTGTAAAGTTTCATGAAAATCCGTTCAGTAGTTTTTGTGTGAAAGAGTAACAAACATTCTCACAAACTTTCGCCTTTATAATATTAGTAGGATTTAATTGAGCTATAATACAGGGACATTTATAATATAAATTTAATATTAAACAAATTGTCCTCCGTTGATGGAATTCACCAACCCTCTCACTCCAATCACCCGCCCCAACCACAGAGGAGGATAGTGAAATTTCAAACGGGTTCATTCCTATTGTAACAATTTAGCGGCCACACCATTTCCGTCCAATTTCAAATAGTTTTGGACACGATAGGCCTACTTTGGAGATTCATGGAATTCTTACTGACATATTTTGCTACAACTTCAAGTACCACTTACCACAAGGAAAATCGATACAGATACTGCTAGCTTGTTTAGTTGTGTTTGAAATATTTGTAAGTAATTATGACATAATTAATACGAGTATTATATTGTACATAACAATATTTTATTCATTTATATTTAAATTAAATAGGTAATTATAATTAGAGATTCTGTAACTAGATTATTAGCATTAACGGGCAAAATTCAAATAAATTATAAATTATTCGGAAGCGTTGGTGTTTTAATTTCAACTTCATTAATATTTTTCAGACACTTTTTGTAAAATTGTGGAGGTCATAAACTGAAAAATCGGTCAGTGTTACAATAGGAGTTTCTGTATTCTGAGGTAAGTTGTGTTACATGATGATGATGACATATTCGCCCGTAGAATTACACGTTGTCATGGCAACAAATTTCGACAGAATAAAGTCTATCGAGTAAGCTAGTATGACAAATTTTCGTCAAAAAATGCTAGCACGAATTCTACTTATAATACAACATTATAATACTCTATAGTCTATTCCACATCAATAACAATATTATTCAGTATGACTAACGCTTCTGCGGCTAACCGCAGTTGTTATTACTCCTAATTATACTCCCGCGGTTATCTGCGCGTGGGTGTTATTATATTATTTGCGTATTCACGGATACTCACTAAATCATTAGTGACTAAGTATTGATTGAGGCTAGGGACAGTATGTAGTTGGATAATGACGGATAATTCTCATTTAAAACCTGTAAAGTTAAACTTAAATCTACATATTGTAAAAATAGTGGCCAAAGCATTTCAAATTTATAACTTTGTGATGAGAGCATCATCGGATTTTAAAATCAAAAACACCTATCGTTATCTTTATAACTCTTTGATACGCCCTCAAGTTGAATACGCATGTATGATGAGGGATCCTTACTATGCTAAATATGATCAAAAGAAAGAAAAAAATCAGCGGAAGTTTTTAAGAGCCATGCAATACAAATTTAGCAAAATATCTCATCATATGAAGATTCATAAGCAAAATACAACATGCTACACTAAAATCTAGACGCATTTTGCTCTAAGCAATGATGCTTAGTCCTGAATTAATTAATAATATTTTCTATGTCGTGCCTAGAACCATAATTAGGAGAGAGGCTCGCGTTAACCCTCTTTTTGCAACTACCACATGTCGTACAAGGGCGGATGAACGTGCCTCCCTACATAGACTAGCTAAAATTTATAATAATAACTTTTGTAATACAACATATATTCGCACTTACAAGAGATGTATTCAAAAAACAAATTGTAAACGATTTACTTATGTATCCAAGCAAATAGAGCCAATGAACATATTCTACATGTTCTGAGTTCCTTACGTAACTAACTGTACAAACATTATTATTTCAATACTGTATTTAAATGTTTTTTTGTAATCCGTGAATCCGCTATTGAGTGTAGTGTACATTCAACGTAGCTGATAAGACAATTTAAATTGAAATTTGTTGTGTTTACACTTGTTTGTTTTTCAAATAAATAAAATTGAATAAACAGATTAATAAAATATGGAAGGCAAACGCAACAAAATTGTTTAACTATCACAACAAACGCATACTGTTTATAATTAGGTCGCCCAGAGGGATTTAATTCCTTAGAAATATCCAGTCACAAATTCAAATTATACAGTTGTCATACCAACCAATAATCATACTTATTAGGCACCTAAGTGTAAAGTTTGCATAGGGTAATTAACTGACGAATTCAAAACAAGTCAGTGCTGATTGTGAAAAAAATTAATTCAAATGGTGAAAATACACTGCTGGCTATTTTTTTTAAATCAGTACAGCCTGTCTATTGACTTCTGAACAATATTGCCCAATAAATGATATTTGACAATATTGTGTTCGTTGGTAATAATATAGTATCGTTGAAAAAGTGCTGAGAAAGTGGAAAAAATAAAAATAATCTTGTTTATAGGTACAGGTTATTTCTTTCTCTTTTTTTTCTCTTATCATTTATTAGGATTTCTTGATTTTATGTTGATAAATACTGTTTCTACTACTACTATTTTTAAGCTTCCTAATTTTTTTATATTTTTTATTCTATTGTTGTTTTTAAGCTTTTGTTCCTCCTAAATATAAAATAAATAAATATTGTTGCACTCGTTTAGAGTCGTTTGCATCTGTCCGTGAATAGTCATCAACATTGTGACCCTACAGCGGTCCATTTGACTCCATCAAAGAGCTATTGAGAGTGAATCGCTTATCATTGCTGTCATCTCTAGCCTTGTCCTTCATAATTGCAATAAATTACCAGTGCGTATTGTTAGCGTACTGAAGACATATTTAGCTCAGCCTTCGACCACTGTTATTACTTACTTGTTACGTGTACGTAACGGTTGTAAATCAGCGGCAGAACAATTTCGTTTAACAGTACGGAACCGAGTCGATTCCTCGTAATGTACATTTATATCATTAGTACAAATTTTAATTTATTAATTATTTATTGATTTACAATAAATTCTTATGAAGTGTGTGTTTTCAGGTACAGGCAGACAAGAGCCGATATCCACATTATGATTATCCCACACCCAAGTAGCACGCAAGCCTCACGTTTGATCGTGAGGTGATATATAGATAAGTATATTTATTATTATTATTTTGTACGTAGGTACGTAGGTGTCATTTGCCCTTTCCAATTAATACATCAGTCTCCTTTTGCTATAGTTTTATCTCACTATACTAGACTTATTCTATACTCTTAGTTTTTCAGTCTATACCTAGTATTCCCTATAATTATCTACATTTCCTCTAAAGTATTTATACAGGGTTGATAAGAGCGAGAGGCATTAAATGAAACCACATGTACTATAAGTGCCAACAGTCAATTCGAAACTGTTAAAAAAGTTTACGTCAAGTATACGAAAATACTTTTTACAAACAAGTTAAATAGCGAAAAAATGTTATCACTCTTTGTACAGGGCGGCTACAGCGAGCACAGGGTGAATGACCCCGGCCGGCTATAACCGGCGATCAGCTGCGATACAGCGTGTACGAACTGAGAAAAAACTTTAAAAAATTCCTGTGGCTAAACTATTTCTCCGATTGATCTGTATATAGTTGTGTAGCCTGGAAATTATACACTAAATATGTGGTTTCATTATATCATATCCCTCTCGCTTTTATCAACCTTGTATACTTAGCCAATAGGCAAAATAATACGCGAATAAAAAAACCCATCTAGACGCGTCTCTATGTACTAATACTTCTCCCTCACCGATATAATTGTCGCTGGGCACCAGTTCGGACACGTTGAGCCGACACGCGCCGCGCGGCACGCTCGCCACGTACGAGTAGCCGAGCGGCAGGCGCGGGCGCGCGAACAGGCCCGACACCAGCCGCCGCCCGCAGCGCGGCCCGCCCGCGCCCAGCACGGAGCGCCCGACGATCTGTGGACAACATGCTCGACATTCAAATATACCAACACAACATTACCAACAGTAAAAATATACGAATACAACATTACCAACATTAAAATATACGAACACAACATTACCAACATTAAAGATATGCGGAGTATCCAAGACTTTTTTATGTTATAAAGGGGTAATTGAACCACAAACTGTATAGGTAGAATTGAACATTCGGAGCCATTTTGTGAATACCGACGCCCATAGACATCCACATAGAGGTTCTACAGTTCCGTTGCCTTCCTCCTCTTTCTTCCTCCCCCATAGGCCACCGACTACTTACACCACGCACGAAACGCGACATCACAGCTACCTCTTTACGCCGGTTTCGTGTAAGCGAGAGGTACCTCTCCGGTACGGCATATTTTCTTATTTCAATTATCCAATGATTATTATTAAATTACATAATTCTTTACATTGGTTCTCTTGCATATATCCGAATTGTGGACCATATCTCGCAGAGAAATCCCAAGCTTTCTCCATAAAACGCTGTGTGACTCTGATCTTATTTAAGAGGCCAATATTTAGCCGCCAAGTCTCAGTCCCCTATGTACGTGTACCAACTTATTCAATTGGCTGTTGGCCACCCCTTTAATATAATCGGGAGATCAATACTGTTATACAAGAGATAGATGTTGTGATTCATCATTTATTCATAATATGTAATGCCAAATTGAGCTTCGTTTGCTTCCTTGTGCAAATAATTAATAAAAATAAAAGACTTTTGTTTTTTTCTGACACAAACTACAGAGTAAACCAAACTTGGAGGATGGCATTGCTGCATAACTGTACAGCTGTTAGTCACTTTTTTTGTTTAGAAAAATTGAAGTCTGTGTTTTCATATTCCGTAGTAGAAGTAGAACTGGTGATACGCTGGAGTTGACAGAGGATGGCTAACGTATGGATATATGATATGATATGGATGGATATATACCTAGTCTAGCCATAAAAGCTGTTACAAAGAAAAAAAAAATTTACTTGCAAATAATATTTATTACTTTTACAGGGTTTACTTTAATACACAAATAATATAAAACAATTAAAAATATAAAATCTTATTCTAAGTGGTCTCCTTTGGCTGCAAAAGGGTCCCTTAAACGTTGAGGTCAGTTATTAATAGAAGCACGCACTCTTTCCATGGGGAAATTCTTCACTGCCAATGGTATGGATTGTTTTAGGGACTCCAAATTATCATGGCGTTTAGAGCAAGCTGTACCTACTCTCTAAAAATTACCAAAAACCATAATACAGCGGATTAACATCTAGACGACAGCGAGTCTTCAGCTCTGATGAAGTCCGAGACGTTCGCTTCCAACCAAGACTGCGTGGACCGAGCTTTATGACCCGGCGCCGAGTCTTGCTGGAAGAACTATGCTTGGTTATTAAACATGTTGTTATTAAGGGGCTTAACTACCTTCTCAAGAGTGGTATCTTGATACACTTGTGCTGATGTTTATGTACCTTTTTCGCAAAAATATGGCTCAGTCACTCCTTCATAGCTAACACCCCACAAAACCATCACTGAAGTCGCATTATGCCCATGTTAAGAAGCTTCCTTAGAGCTTTGAGCATAAATACGGTCATTTTGTTTGTTAAAATTTTGCTAAATAGTAAAAAATTTTTCATCCGTAAACAAATTTTTTCTGTGACCTCCCTTTGCGTACCACTTCAGTAGTTGTTTCGATTTTACCACCCTATTCATCTTTAGTTTATCAATTAAGAAATGACCAGTGCGTATCTTATAGGTTGCAAGTTCTAAGTCATCTCTTAAAATACTTGACATAGTTCTAGGTCCTATATCCTTATTTCCCGATATAAAATTCTTTGCTTTCGGACTGGATTACTTTGAATTATTTCCCTTACCGCTTTGATCACCTTTTTCGTACGAACACAGAGAAAGATCTAGCCGTCCACGTAGGACGACCAGATTTTTCTCTGTCACAAACAGAGGAAGTCTCATTGTATCTATTAATACACCGCTCGCCTGGTATACAATTATTTGACTAATACCAAGTGTATCGAGTTTTAAAAATTGCATTTGGCTCCATACTTACTTTGTGTTATGTAATCACAGCTATCTGAGATTTATCACCCCAATCCATTTTAATATCGCAAAATGTTGTACAATGTATTGTAAAACATTACGAACAATCGTAAAAAAATGACAGATTCCAAATTCAAATGTAACATTTTTTTATTTTTAATTGTAACAGTATTTATGGCCAGACTAAGTATAAAGGAACATAGCAATCTTATGATATGATACAACGTGTCCAAATTCAAATGTAACATTTTTTTATTTTTAATTGTAACAGTAGGTACTTATGGCCAGACTAAGTATAAAGGAACATAGCAATCTTATGATATGATACAACTTGTCCAAATTCAAATGTAACATTTTTTTATTTTTAATTGTAACAGTATTTATGGCCAGACTAAGTATAAAGGAACATAGCAATCTTATGATATGATACAACGTGTCCAAATTCAAATGTAACATTTTTTTATTTTTAATTGTAACAGTATTTATGGCCAGACTAAGTATAAAGGAACATAGCAATCTTATGATATGATACAACGTGTCGCCCACGCGGCTGCTTTGGCCTTCAGTGAGAGTAAGGTTCACAATCCAAGTGCGTTAAATCACCACCGTGACAAGGTGACCGTGACACAGTGATAGTGGAATATTCATAGTTGATATGCTAAGTAGATGGTTGAACTAGCTGGCCAACATTGACGGTGTATTCACGGATGATCCGCAAGAACTGATAAAGGAGCTGCTGTGATACCAAAGATCGTAAGAATTAAAAAAAAAATTTCAAGGAGAATAAAAAATGTTATAGAAATGTCATTCATCACAAAGGTTATCTTATATCGAAACTTATAGCGGTGCTGAGAGCAGATTTTTTTACTAATTGAATACCTACCTACAGTGTTGAAGAAAATTCTGACACCTAAGATCGAAAGTTCAATTTTCAAATTTCAATTTTAGATGACTGGAATATTCTTTACAACTAAATTGAACGGAAATTATCATGAAGTATGTAATAATAAAGTACTTAAGGATCAATAACTTTAAAAATCTTGTTAAAACACTTCTGCCTTAACAATATCATATACTTACACAGGATATATTTATTCTACAACAAGCTATACCT
>LUGF01049226.1:21131-37460 GCA_001625245.1 Calycopis cecrops | reverse complement strand
CGTACCACTAGTAAATTGTGAAATTAATATTCGTATTTTCATAACAATACTTACGTAAATTTAAAAACTAACCGGTGAAATAAGATCTTCTATTTGTTATCAGATTTTCCGGCATGGTTATGACACAGTTGAACAGAACAAACCGGCATATTTCTTTTTTTATTGAGAGCTCAGAATCGCGTTACGGTCTAGATCACACTGACTTAAGCGAAGAGCGTCTCTACTAGATATAGTAGAGACGTTTTACGGCGCTTTCAGGTGGTTGATGCGGTATCTAGACGTGTATATAATCAAAGGCTCAGAGTATAGTTTGCAAAATTATTTATTAAGAAAACTGTAGAACACGTCATTCTGTCTGTGTCTTGTGCGGCGCCACACGCAAAAAGTACTGGACGGATTTTGATAAAACTTTTTTTGTTTTAAATAATAAATATCAATATTTAATGTATAACGCTGTAGCCGGTATCTCAACTTCAAATACACTATTGTAGGACAAAATAACGGATTGACAATTTGGCCACATAACATTATACGTTACCATGACAACATACTTATTTTTACAAGACCACGGCTGTTGGGTCGACTAGTTTATAATACAATTATAAAAATTTAATCCAAGTTACTCTCCATGTGTGTGCCAAATTTCATAAAAATCGCTTCAGCAGTTTTTTCGTGAAGTAGTAACAAACAAACAAACATTTATAACAACATTTATAATATCAATAGGATTAATAGGAATCTAGACTTACATAACTATTATACTAACAATAAAAAAGATAAAAATTATTTTATTTACGCCTGTTTTAACGACATTCGTAGACGCTCAAAGATTCTAACTACAATTATTTCGCCATTGTCCTTTGTTTATGCGACACTCTTGCGAACTTCAGATCAAATAACATAGATATGATAGTCATAAAGAAAACGAATAAAAAAATATATGAACGTAACGTGTAAGATAAGAGTAAATGAAATAAAAAAGTGGGTCAGTTGTGACAGCCCTGCGTGTAGTAGGTAACCGACGTAAGCGACGTAACAGATTAATCAACCTTATAATAACCTCAATTTGTTGATCACTTCTTGTAAAGTGTTTACGACGCGACGCGCTTTTAATAGTCTTGTCGAAAAATTGACACTTAGGCCAGGCGCATGCATGACAAAATACGGTATAAAATAGGTTTTATTACATACAGAACGGTTTGGTAATAAATGCAATGAGTATTTACTTTATTGGGAAAGTGTGTGGTAAGTGCAGGCTTAAGCCATGCTGTGCTATCAAAAAATTGTAAGTTTTTTAGATTGAAATATCGCGAAGAAATGTATTTCATAATTAATAACAATTCAACCGAGCGAGAACTCATTGAGATTCGGAACATGCATAATGAAATCCTTATTCATGTATACCAGCAACTTTTGGTCACCCATTTATTCCCTTACGCAGTCTGCATCGTGGCAAGAGCCAATAATTATGTATTAAATTATAGTAATAAAATTATAGAGTATTTGGTGTACATTTATAATGTTATTGGTATGAGTTTTACACTTATTTTTACTAAAATAAAATAGGTAAACAGCGATTTTAAAGCCGTTTCTACTTGCACTTAGAAAAATTAACCTAGACTTAATTTGATTATTTAATTATTGAATATAAATTTGACTAACCCGTAAAGATTTATATATAAATTAATTGATCATTTTACTTTTAGAAGTTTTTTTAATGTTGGGGTATCTGTCACCTCGCCCTCATATACCAGAGCTATCGTTAATGTAACTAAAGTTCAATAAAATAATAAGTACACAAAATATGATTTTTATCACCAAAGCACCCACCTTTATACCTACAGATTTTTAAATTAGGTACTTGTAGTACCTAATTTAAAAATCTGTAGGTATCTGAATCGTTTAAGAAAATAAAATATTTTTGGCAAAAGAAAATGTTTTCATAAAAATTATAATATAGTCTACGCATACCCTTATTTTCCCGCACAGTGAATGACAGACAACATTTTTATTGTAGAATTCGTCACAGTTGTTTGAAACATATAATTACAGGCTTCGTCGTATATTTAATTCTATCCCGAGCACTTGGCGGCAATTCGTTTAATTTACGTTATCCTTGGATACATAAACAAAGATGTTCTCAAGAATGTATCAGCTGTTGCAATGTTTATCCTACAGGTGTTCTCGCCATTGCATGTGCTTGTCGGATATTTGTGACGCTATGCAATAATTTACGAGGCTTCCACGTCATTTCAATTATGATTTATTCGAACCTCAAAAATCCAGAGATTGCTTCTTAGGCAAATGCAAAATTCCAATGTCTATTAACAACTCTGTGTAAATTAAAAATTAGCAGGTTTATTAATTGTTAAAATTAGTAGTTTTCCGTTAAAATCGAACATTCATACACAGTAGGTAGGTACGTACAATGTACAAATACTTAGTCTGGCCATAAATACTGGTACAATTAGAAATAAAAAAATATTACATTTAAATTTGGAATATGTCATTTTCAAACGATTGTTCATTGTGTTTTATCATTTTGGCGCCAAAGCAGTACAATATTTTGGAATATTAAACTGGAGTGGGGGTAATAAAGAGAACAGAATCGCTGTGATTGCATTACAGAAAGTAAGTATGGCGTCAAATGCAATTTTTAAAACTCTCCATACACTTGGCATTAGTCAAATGTTTGTGTACCGGGCTATTAAAAGGTACAATGAGATTTAGTCTGTTTGTAACAGAGAAAGACCTAGCCGTCCACGTAGTGTTCGTACGAAAAAGGTGGTCAAAGCAGTAAGGGAAAGAATTAGAAGAAATCCTGTACGAAAGCAATCGAATTTATCTCGGGAAATATAACCATGAAGCGTATTTTAAGAGATGACTTAGGACTTAAGAGACTTAGGAGGCCTATAAGAGACGCACTGGTCATTTCTTAACTGATACATTAAAGATGAATAGGGTGGTAAAATCGAAACAACTACTGAAGCGCCACGCAAAGGGATGTCTAAGGAAGCTTCCCAATTAGTCAAAAGAGTGCAACTTGAGCATTATCCGACTTCAGTGATGTTTTGGTGGGGTGTTGTTTTCACAAGCTATGAAGGAGTGACTGAGCCATATTTTTGGGAAAAGGGTATCAAAACATCGGCACAAGTGTATCAAGATACCATTCTTGAGAAGATAGTTAAAACCTTCCTGGTCCTTCCAGCAAAACAGCGCGCCGAATCATAAAGCTCGCCAAGCCACGCAGTCTTGGCTGGAAGCGAACGTCTCGGACTTCATCACAGCTGAAGACTGGCTGTCGTCTAGATCGATCTCGATCTTAGTCCGCTGGATTTTGATTTATAGTCAGTTTTAGAGAGTACAGCTTGCTCTAAACGCCATGATAATTTGGAGCCCTTAAAAACAATCCATTTGATTGGCGATGAAGAATTTCCCCATGGAGAGTGCGTGCTTCTATTGATAACTGGCCTCAACGTTTCAAGGACTGTATTGCAGCCAATTCAGCCAAAATCAATTGTTTTATATTTGTGTATTAAACTAACACACTGTAAAAGTAATAAACAAAAAAACAAAAAAATTTTCTTTGTGACAGAACTTATAGCTAGACTAGGTATAAATGGTAAGATTATAGATTCTTACATTTCCTTCTTCCTAATATTACTAAGAATAGTTAAAGATACTAATATTAAAATACACACTATATTTTAATATTAGTTTCTTTTTATGGAAGTATATTGATATAATAAAACTAAACGTGCAGTAGGATCGCCAACTCTTAGCAACCGTGTCGCCTTTATAGTTCCTCTCAACTTAAGGATATTGAGATACTTTTTTTTCTTACGGGGAAGGAACTCTTACTGAAATTCTTTTTTCGAATCGTTTATAACGCAACAATTTTGCATAGTCTATAAAATAATCTAATCATTACTACTAGAATGTTGAAAAAATAAAAACAAGATCGACTCGTGCCACATCCCAAATAAAGTAAAAAAACAAAAAACGCGCCAAAGTCAGCTATCCCACAGGCTTAAATCACCGTAAATAGGACAGATAAATAATAGAGTAACGAAATGGGCGAAATAGTTAATGGAAACAGTTAGAACGGTATCGGGTTACCGGTTTGATGTATGGGATACTATAGAAGAGCAAAATTACTATGTTCGCTTCCTTTATAGATGCATATTCTAGCGGCCTTATCGTCTGTGTAGCCACAGTTTAGAATGTAGTTTCGAGATGTTATTAAGATGTAGCGTGTAGAAGTGGCGCCTTACCTAGCTATAATATCGCGTTTTGTGCGGTGAGTCTCTGCTGGTCCTTTACACGAGCTTGCAGGTAGGAAGGAAGGAAACAAATATAAGCTTTGACAGCTCTTTTGTCCGATTGGAGGCGGATAGAGCGTCTACGTCCGCACAATAAAATTCTATATAAAATATATTTTGACGTATGAACTTAGCTTTATATCAGTGTCCTAAATTATAAAATATATTAAAATAAAATAAATTAAAAATGTATTTTTTTACCAAAATAGGCTGTATGTCTGTAGAACCACATACATACCTCTTACCTGAGCTAGACAATTATTACCATCCTGATGCATACGGAAAACAAAAATATATTATTTGAGAGTAGATACTCACCTAATTAGTATAATGACTTCTTAAGTTTACGCAAATGTTACACATTGTAATTTAACGGATTATATGGCGGTTTATTTATGTCTTTACTTAAATAGGTAAGTACTTTGTGAACCAGCAAATGGTAATGCCCCTTTTAGTGAAATAGCTAGGGGGCGTAACAAAGTGGATTGCAACGCTACCGAAAGTAAAATTTATTGGGTCGTATTTCCATACCTGTTTGTTGGTCATGTCATAATTGTCCGGGTCTCATTCACCGCCCTTACGACATAGATTTATGCTATCAACAACACGTAAATTGCCAATAAAGTCCTGTAAATTGATAATGCGATACAGCTGACGTGCAACAAACTTTATTGGATGTTTCTAGATGCGTCTAGATAAAGTTTAAATTATTGTACCAAGTGTGAATTCAATTAAAATAATTGCAAACCAACTTAGAATAATCATACATACAACCCATAATTTTCTTACAAGAAACCACGTTTTATGTCATAGGATTCCCTTCCGATTCCGAAATATATTAACATAGTTGTCCAAATAATTTTGGAACCTAAAGGTAATAGGTAATATCTGGCATACTTCTTTTATAGAAAAGAAGTACACTTTTAATGGTTCTTGGACAACTTGTCAGGTTTTTTTAACATAAATGGTCAAACAAACGGAGCTCTTTGGCGACTACCGACGCTTACAAACATCCGCATATAGCCGCCGAACTCGTACAAACCACTAAAAACGCGACAGCAACAGTCTTGACGTAAATTCTAAGTGAGCAAGAGTTACTACTACAGTCGTACTCGCGATTCGGCAATTTTTTTAATTTATGCTTTTTTTATATTATAATGCAGCAATATTTTTTATATATTGTAATGCAGCAACATTTTTTTTATATTATAATGCAGCAATATTTTTTTATATACTAGAATGCAGCAATATTTTTTTATATATTGTAATGCAGCAATATTTTTTTATATATTATAATGCAGCAATATTTTTTTTAGCAATATTGTAATTTGTAATGCAACAATACCATTTCGTCTTTACAATGCGATGCCTATATTACCTAATATATTTCTGTTATCACGAGCCTATAATTTTCGCACAGAGAAACGTCGATACATGTTTATTTATTTTTATTAAATTGTTTAAGGTTCATTGACAATTGTTACACTGTAGACAAACATTAAACAAGTAACCGGTGCTGTGTGATCAATAACAGATGAACACTGAATATGAAATATGAGAATATCAGATGGATATATCTATAGAATGTGACAGTTAATTCAATTAATTTTTTAATTGATCAGTACTTGTGTAGTAAAAAGTTATGTAAGAGTCTCGCAAGAGGTAGTGCCACACTGCATGCTTGCATGCAGCCGAATTGTGCCGGCACGACCGGGGAGGTACCTCTCGCTTACACTCTCTCGCTACACCGGAGTAAAGTGACAGCTGTAATGTCGCGTTTCGTGCGGTGTGTAAGTTGCCGGTGGTCCATGAAGGAGGGAGGAGAAAGGGGGACAGCGCTTCTGTATAGCCTCTATGCTATATGTCTATGGATGTCGGTAGTTGTTAAATGGCTCCGATTGCTCGTTTGCCCCGCCATACCATTAAAAACAAAAAAAGGGAATTAAGCGGGGAAGTTTATTTCCATGTAGTAGGTAATGCAGAACTGAATTGATACGTATTCTAAAAGTACTAACGCGTTTTAAGACAGACATTTAAAACCGTCTGGATATGTCTGACGACAATAAACATCCGCATAAAGTTTAAACAGACGTGTCTTCTGTCTACTGATTTAATAAGTCATCTAAAAGTCACTTACCGTAGGAAACGCTGTCGCTTTACAGCAGTAACGTGTATGTGTCTACCCGGTTGTGCGAGCCCGATTTGGCGGCAATGCAGCAATGGCAATTGCTTAGTAAGAGGTAGTGCTGCATGTATGTAGCTGAATTGGGTCGGCGCGAGCGGGGAGGTATCTCTCGCTTACACGAAACCGGAGTATAGTGACAGCTGTGCTGTCGCGTTTCGTGCGATGTGTGAATAGCCGGTGACCCATGGAGGAAGGAGGAGGAAGGAGGACAACGCACCTGTATAACCTTTATGCGGATATTTATGGGTGTCCGTCATCATGACTCTGATTGCTCATTTGCCCCCTAATACAAATAAAAAAGCCTAAAGACTTGACTTGACTTGACGATTGCGAGTTTGAAAAGCTTTTACGTGCGCAAAACAGCGGAGCAAAACTAGTGTCATATAGAAAGAGTTAACTGTCGTGCATTCTTTGAAAGAGGTTTAATGATAATGACGACGAACACCCCAGCTTGTACAAGAAAAGAAATAAACAATTAATTAACAAAAGTATGAAAGTATGTATTTGTTAATAAGTATGTAATGTTATAAGTATTGATAGGTAGCTAAACCCTAATTTTTACATACAGTATTTTTAATTTTAGATTAAATTACATTTTTCAATATTTTTCAATTAGGCAAGGAGGGTACCTGGTCATCACATGCTCGAGTGATAGTGAACTAAACATGCTTTCAAGTCCATGATTGATAACAATGTCATGTTCACTTATAAGTGTAAATTGAAGGGTTAAAAAGCGCAAGGTCAGGATCAAACCTACACTATACGTAACCAAGACTTACCACTGATCTCTTGTTTCTCACTTATCTACGAATGTAATCATGAACAAAATGAACAAGAATTAAAGAAAATAAAAAATAATAATTGCTATTTTTTTTTATATAATTATTATGTTAAATTAATTTCAATTATCACATTTTTATCATTCGACTTATGAGAATGGAAAAAATACAAAAGACTAAGAAATTGAAAAATACTTTAGGCACTGAAATAAAATAAATATTTTATCTACAATGACAAAATATTGATTTCATACTAAAGAAAGCTTTAAAAAATTAAACATTATTGTGTCAACCCTAACGCTTAAGTTGTTAGGATAAAAAGTCCATTGGAGAATGTAGCTCCGTTCGTCAAACCGATGTTTGACAGCTATCAAATTAACATCAGATTGTCATTGAGCGACGGTTACATCACTTTACACGCACCGGCGATATAATTGCGGGCGATAAGACTTTTTTACGGGAAATAACCACGTCGAGTCCAGGGGCAACCACGCGGGCGATTTAAAAAGAGAAACTTTTTGAATTTCGAACGTATTTTTTTTTGTGCAAATATTTTTTGTGGTCAAAGAAGTTTACATATTATGCCAATAGTGTTTTTTTTTATTTATTTTTTAAATTGCGTACACTTATGCGGTCACTTGAATATTTATACGGTCGCGACTTTTCCGATTGTACGGCTATGCGCGTCGATGTCGCAGAGCGAACGTGCACTACTGACTTGGACTATGCGCCAAGCTTTCAAACGTGGAAAATCTTCAGCCCACTGCACGCTGGGTGGACCAATCTTATTGCATCTCTACATTTATAAATGACACCGAACTCACTCGACCGGACTTTGATAAAATCTCTAATGGACACAACGACGACGGATTCAATGAGCTTGCCTCTAATCAAAGTCCTGCGGTAGCTGTATATGTTCCGTTAGTGAAATTAACGATGTAATATGTCAGCGGCGCTCGCGGTGTCTTCGCTAAGTGTACGTTCATCTATAAATAAAATACATTCAATAGAGATAAGTTCAAAGTTACAACTTACACACTTAGAGCTGTTGAATAAACTACTATTTTTAAAATAAAAATAGGAGTTATAGTACATGTGTTTCAATAAACTTAACAAAAAAAAAACAAAAACAGCATAAGATTTGTAAAATCATGTTTTTTTTATAGCATTGGAGGCAAAGGAGCAGTTGGGTCACCTGATGTAAAGTGATCACCAACGCCCACAGACATCCGTAACACCAGAGGTCTAACATATTTAAGAACAGATTTATGGCCATCATCATAATCAATTTAAGAGCTAGGCTTCTAGCAGGGTATACCTTCTAGTCTGTGCAGCGCTTGCCATTCTTGTGTTTTCCCAGCCAGGACACTTCTCCGTCAGATACGTAAGCAGGTTTAGATCCGAGGCAGTAATTAAATTGATTCGGTGAAATATTTAATTGTTACAATATAAACCATCAACCAACCTCTCGTCTTATATCAAATATATGACTTGCATATATTTTTTTAACAATTAATATAAAGCGACAAATGAGCTGATGGTTCTTATTAATGACTACCGACGCCCATCAACATCCGCATTATTGTAAATTGTAATACAGACGTGGATGTCCGTCTTTCCGTCACACTAGGTACGTTATATATTATATATATATTATATATTTTTGGGCTACCGAATACTCACTAAGCGCATATCTGTCACTGCCATGGTATCATCTGATCGCGCCCGCCCAAATTGAGTGCAATGACGCTTAGAATCAATGTCGGTTGACTCCAGAAGGTTGTTAAATTAAGACCGGTGACAGTAAATGTCATCCTTTTATCGCATATCTTTATTTGCCAACTTTCCAGGTAATAAAGTTTATGGACAATATTACGCTTAGTGTTATTAAAGCTCTTACAGCTTTACTTTTACGCGCTTTACAGACGCTCGACAATGTAACGGAATCTTCCCATCTAAAACGTTTCTAATTTCGAATAACATGAGCGGATGTCTGTGGGTATTGGTGGTCATGGAAATGGCTCCGACTGCACGTTAGCTCCTTTATATTATAAAAAATGGGCCGACACGACCGGGGAGGTACCTCTCGCTTAAACGAGACCAGCGTAAAGTGACAGCCTAGCTGCGCGTTTCGTGCGGTGTGTAATCAGCCGGTTGCCCATAGAGAGGGAAGAGGAAGGAAATTGGCTGCGATTGCTCGTTTGCCCTTTTACAATAATACAATAAACAAAAAAGAAATAACAGAGAATATAACAAAGTCGAGAAACATAAGAAATCACCGACATTATGTAGTGATGGGTGTTCTACATAAACTTGTTTTTAGTTTTTAGACTACATTTTATAATTTTGTGGCTGAATATTCTTTTTTTTTTTATTTCTCAGTTCTGGGATGCTCAATAAAATTAATGGTTTCATTTATTAATTGGTATAATTCTATATTTTATATATATTTTTTATTTCTCGGTATGTATTAGTGTGGCAATGTTTTGCGAAACGAAATAAGAAATACATTTGAATGAATGTCAAGAAAACGTTTATCAACACGTTACGCGCGGACGACGACACACAGACAGAGATACAAATAGACAGGTATAAAAATAAATTACATTTTAACCGTCGCATCAAAATCATGCCGGCTTAATCTCTCACAACACTAGCATGAAGTTATGGCAAGCCTGCCACGTTTTGTACAGATTGTAACAATCCGTATAAAGCTCTAGGCAGAATTGGTCGTATTTTTTTTATAGTTTATGGGGGCAAACGAAATCGACGCCATTAAACATCCGCCACCTCGCTCCTCCGTCCATGGGCCCCCAGTTACTTACACACCGCATGAAACGCGACAGCACAGCTGTTACTTTGGTCCCGTATAAGCGAGAGGTACCTCCACGATTCTGCCGGCCCAATTCGACTTCATGCATGCATGCAGCGTGGCACTACCTCTTACTACACGTGACTCACGTTTTATGCGTATTGTAGCTATCCGTACCGAGTTCTACGCAGAGTTGTCTTGCTGATTGTAATTTTTTTTTCTTTTTTTTATGATATAGGGGGCAAACGAGCAGGTGATTAGTGACTACCGCCGCCCATAGACCTCCGCAAAACTAGGTGTCTTGCAGACGCGTTGCCGGCCTTTAAGAAAGAGGAATGCTCTTTTCTTGAAGATCCCTATGTCGTATCGGATCGGAAATACCGAGGAAGGCAGCTGGTTCCATAGCACTGTTGTACGCGGTAAAAACTGGCGTTTATACCGCACAGTACTACATTTAGGAATATCGAGATGGTGGGCATGGAACAATCTGACATCAATGACGCCAGTGTCAACATCTGCGGAACACTTGAGTCTTTGATTTATCAGCAAGAGTCACCATCAAGTCATTGACAATCTAAATTTTATAAAAAACCCCTTATGTAGGTACTCACATAAGTTACACATCTGTAATGGAAATACATTAAAAATGAGTCATAATATGTTTTGATAGTTTATTTTAATGTCTTTGAAACAGGACAAGAAGTATAGTCATGTGCGTACTCAGATTCTGAAGCAAAGGGGGGCAAACCTCTTGCCCAGATTCTGAGCTGGTGGGGGGCAAATCTGATTTTAAGTAGTACTTAGTGATATTAGGGAGGATGTAGTAGAAGGTTAAGAGAATCCAGGGGGGGGCAGCTGATCCGACCTGCCACCCTCAGTACGCCCATTAGTATGACTCCAGTAAAAGAAACTTTTTCTGTTGCGTAGTTCAGCCTTCAGTGGTCACCCATCCACAAATGATCGTTCTTTTACGGATCTCCTCTTAAAAACTATATATTATGATGTGCAGCTGTGCAACTATACATGCAGCCAATGTATCAGCTGACAAGCAAGCAAGATAGGGGGCAAGCAAAATAAGTATCTCACGCCATTCTGTCCAATCCTGGACACTTTTACCCATTATGACTATGATTAAAAACTATAATATGTAACAACGTATAAATTATATATACACGCATCAATATGGAATGTAATGGAAGCATTTTACAACGGACCCATTTATTTCGACTCCCATCACTATACATAATTCAGAACCATTGACACATATAACATAGCATTTTAAATGTTTGTTTCATCTGCCCACAAATCCATTTGTTCTAAAAATATTCAAAATTTTATAATAGTTTATTATTCATAATATATTTTATTCATTCATTCCTTAATGCACGTTGATAATGGAATGGAAGCGTATGTTTCCGACTCTAAATATCTTTATGCCCACATTTATTCACCATGGAATGGATCATTTTGACGATGCACGCGAACTGTTTAGATTATCTTTGAGTGCATTGGTTTTACTAAGAGTTTCTTTGACGAAAGCAATGCGTGCTTATAGCACGGACATTTTTAATCGATTTAATGAATCGATCAATGATTTGATGTTGACCTTTATCCGAGATTGAGCAGCCAGTGACTATTATGTGAGGTACTGGTTCGTCTACAGTGGCAGCGGCGTGGATTGGGACGACTGGCAGATCTGATTACGGACAGATTGGTGGAGTACTGGGGCCAGGAGTCCGGATGGGAACCTGGGTCGGGTTTCCATCATGGACCCCTGGCCCCAGTACTAGCACGCATGTAGAGTAGCTCTACCTCTTACTGGCCTAATTCAATTAAAAATATTTCATGTTTGGAATTTGGAATATAATGTCGTCCTCGACGATTTCGACTACGGCAGCCGTATCTATCGACGAGCCATCTGCGCAGGACATATTATAGTGCACAAGTGTGGCGCAGACACAAGTGCACTCTCTATTCCCTCATTCTCAAATTCCGATGGGACGGCAATCCGACACGACCGGAGAGAAATCAATCGCATGATCGACGACTTAACGTGCTCTCCGAGGCACGGGGAGATCACACTGTCAACTTCCTGACTTCGGACTATTTTTAGCAATTAAAAAAACTCAACTACAATTTTTTGGTCCGACTCGGGGTTCAAACCCGGGACCTCACGTCGGTGGTTGCACACGCTTACCACTAGACCACGAGGCAAATTTAGCTAGTCAAATTTGGAAAGGGTAAGTGTTATTAAGAAATTAATTTTGTTGATACGAAAGATGAAATATATTTAAAAATATCAGGTAGAACGTTGCAGAGATTCATACTGTACTAAAATTGAAGCTTAATTAAATTGTTAGAAGTTAACGGAAAATTTAACAAAATATTTTCCGGCGCGACTCAAGCATCCGCCTTTTGCGAGTGATGTCATTGCAAAATATTTAATAATTATGATAAATGTTTGGTCTATTTCAATTTCTATTAACTTTTTCAACTGTAAAATATTTTCGTATTAAAAAGTTAACACCTGTTAGCGTCTCTTTAAACCCAGCTGAGTTATAAACTTCGTTCTTATTGGAATGTACTTTTTATGGTTGTCGGTAAATTGGTCCTATCGGTGTTTATTTTTTTTGGTGATGCAGATGATACAGAGCTGCTGATTCAGAGGGACGGGTGGAGGACTCTCCAGCTGAGCTGCTCTGAATCTGGCCTCTCCCCCCAAGCCTGTCCGGTAAGCCTTATGTATTCAAATTTTAAAAATCGTCATAGGTAATAAGCCTTATGTATTCAAACAAAATTTATAAAATTTTCATATTATATGTAAGATGCATATAATATGTATTCGTTTCAATTTAGCCACCTTAGTCTCGGCTAAACTGTACACAAGAGGGAAATTTAGGCTTCTCACAGTTGTCCGGGCATAGCTCACTTAACCAATGACTCCCTAAAACTTGACCCTGTGTATGTATGTCGGTAATTAAAGTAGGCATTCTGTGTCATTCGTGCTCGGAATTGCATTGTTGCGCTGCTGCATAAATCAGTTACAATTTTATTGCGTAGCTTAGCATGAACGAGAGGAGAATTACGATGCTGGCAACATTGGCCGTGTTCAGTAAGATCTCGTATACCAGCGGTGGTTAACTTTATTCTTCCTGCGGAAATTCATTGAGATTTACCAAGAATTATACATCTTGAAATTCTATATGAGACAGTATAAAATATAGTAGAATTAGCTGTACCCTGCGTGAGTAGTACGCGTGGTACCATCTGTCGAAAATTGGTCGTACCAAATCAGAAAGCTTCGTGGGCTCATGCACAACAACTTTGCTAAAGATCATCACATGATCAAATGTATAGTTTACGATTCTATAAACAACATACAGACAAACATTCATTTTTATATATAAAGATAGTTAGCTAGTAACGTACGTATATTTTTATGTTGTCGCGATCGACTCACCCACAAGCCGTGATCGACTGGTCGATCGCGGTCGATCGGTTGGCCATGTTTATAATTCGAACTTGGCCCACTCGTTCTTACCGCTGCTACTCCTGTGTCGCCAGGATTAACAGCGGCAACCACAACGACCCTTTGATATGAACTCAGGGAGCCCGAGGGAAAAGCTAAAACTTGGGACACCCAACGAATTTAATCAGAAGAAAGAAAAAAATTAATTTAAATTTCTCCCCCCAGTCCAAGCGGGAGACAGTACAAGATTGACTTTTACAAGCCAAGAAAAGAGAGGGGAGCCAGTTGAAGTACAGCTGCTGTGAACCACGAATATATTAAATTCAAATAAAAATTACTGAATAATTAACATTTAATTTGTTGTCATTTAAGAGATTGTAAAAGGCGCAGCCGAATTGTACCGGCACGACCGAGGAGGTACCTCTCACTGAGAAGACAATTTTTCTAGTATATATCACTTATTACTAGCGCTTTACTTTTAGCTACAAGATCGCGAGAATATTAGGCATTAAAAATTAAAAATACATTTGCAAAAGTAAGAGGTGCGGTATGTCACACCCCGCCACAATGACGCCGGGTCAACAAGATTTTTTTTTATAGTCTAAGGAGGCAAACGAGCAGTCGGAACCGTTGTCACGACTAGCGACGCCCATAGACATGTGCATAGAGATTATACAGATGTGTTGCCCTCCTTCCTCCTCCCACCTCTATGGGCCATAGAAATTTCTTTCTTTTATTTGTTTCTTCATGTATGTTAATCTAACTTCACCGTTCGTTTACGACATATTTCATTTTTTTATAGTATAAGAAAGCAAATGAGCAATCGGAGCCATTTTCATGACTACCGATACCCATAGACATCCATCCGTATAGAGGCTACACAGATGCTCTGCCCCCCATCCTCATCCTCCCTCCGTGGGCCACCGGCTACTTACACACCTCAAGAAATGCGACAGCTTTACGCCGGTTTCGTGTAAGCGAGAGGTACAGGAGGCACCTCTCGCTTACACGAAACTCCCTTTTTCGGCTACATGCACACATGCATGCAGCGTGGCACTATTTCTTGCTACATCATACCAGCTGCGCCCCGCGGCTTCACCCGCGTAAATTTCGATATCGTTGAAAATTATCCCATGGCATCCCACAGGAACGATTTTCCGGGATAAAAATCCTATGTGTTAATCTAAGTTACCCTCTATGTGTGAGCCAAATTTCATGAAAATCGGTACAGCAGTTTTTGCGTGAAGGAGTAACAAACAAACAAACATACAAACTTTCGCATTTATATTATCAATAACTTATTAACAGGTACATTTTATCTTATTAATAATAAGATAAAATGTACCTACAAATAATACAAGCGGCAGACAATTATGGCAAATAAAACAAATTCTACCTATTCAGCGTTAGTGGAGATACAATCAAAATACATTTTCCAAACCTTGACTAAGTTAGCGATCTATTGATTAATATTATACAAATTATATAGAAACGGAGAGCGCTTCGGGCGCTTTGGCGATTAACGACTTGATGCAGGATATCAGACGCCAGTATCATTAGGGTCAGGTTAGCGGGGGAAACTTATTAAATGAACGTTAAACCTCTTATCATAGGTATAGGTGAGAATAATAATAATAATAAATATCTGTGGACTTTACACACCACGTTAGCCTAGCCCCGTGCTAAGTACCGTTACGTGTAGGTATCAGACAACAAAGATTTTTCATAAATTTAAGAAATTTTATATATTTAAGATTTTTAATATAATAATAATAATGTCCTCCCAGCCGATTTCGGCAGACACAAGTGCACTCTCTATTCCTTCACTCTCATATTCCGATGGGACGGCAATCCGACACGACCGGTGAGAAATCAGGCGCAGGACCGACGGCTTAATGTGCTCTCCGAGGCACGGGGGTGTACCACCGAAACTTCCTGACTCCGGACTGTTATTAGAAAGTGAAAAATCCCAATAACAATTTTTGGTCCAACCCGGGATTCGAACCCAGGACCTCACGTCTGTGGTTGAACACGCTTACCACTAGACCACGAGGCAGTCTTTAAGATTTTTATTACCTATAGGAATACATATAATACATAAATAAACATTCAATTCAAGACCAAGGCGGGATTCGAACACGCGACTGGCACATGCTCCACTTATCCGAGCCCTGTACCACTACGCCGGATTGGTCGTAGAAGAAGATTGGATTGAGCATTTGCAGTAATTTAAGAGTGTCACGCTGCATGCATGGAGACGAATTGGGCCAGCACGACCGGGAAGGTACCTGACTTAAACGGTACAGGCATGAAGTGACTGTACTGTCGCGTTTCGTGCGGTGTGTAAGTAGCCGGTGGTAATAGGGACTAGGGAGGCGTATAGAGGGTAACGCATTTGTATAGCCTTTATGCGGATATCTATGGGCGTCGGTAGTCATGAAAATGATCCTGACTACTCGTTTGTCCCCTTATACCTACTATAAATGTACTGTGTATCTATTTTTTTTATTTTGAATATCTATTCTCTATTAAAAATAAAAGAGTAATCGAAATATGATTTACAAATCCGTTAAAACATTAGCACAATGTTTTACTTCGGTTTAAACCCTTGATATTTTAGAACATAATTGAGTAGTCAGTTTATGTTTATAACTAACTAGCTGCGCCCCGCGGCTTCGCCCGCGTAAATTTCGATATCGTGGAAAATCATTCCATGGCATCCCTCAGGAACATTTTTATCTATAAAAGCTATCCTATGTTAC
>LUGF01049226.1:7806-17965 GCA_001625245.1 Calycopis cecrops | reverse complement strand
AAATATTTTTTTTTTTAAGAAAAGTACGGATAGATAAAAAAATATTTACTGATTATATATATTAATGCATTCTGCGTCCATGGAGGAGGGGTCGCGGGAGGACACGTGTCTCGTTGTGTCGTTGCCGTGCACCCTATCTCCCGCGACCGAACGGGGGCGCACCGTCTGTTGCGTTGGCGGTGGGGCCGCAGAGGAAGAGGAGATGCGGTGTGTCGTTGCCGTCCTCCCTGTCCTCTGCGGCCGTTTAATGGCTGGTCCGCCGCCCAGCGGATGGGACCAGCCAATACCGGAGGTCCTCCACCCGTCCCTCTGAAACAGCAGATGGCGGAGTAGATTCGGACGGACAGTCCCTAAGGAGGAAGAGTCTGGCCTTTTCACCGAGGCCAGCCTGTCGCTGGAGGCGCCTGTTGCTTTCAGATCCGGGGCCCTCCAATCATAGCGGCTGAAGGCAGGGGTTTAGTCGGTAGGGGCAACGCAGTTGTCGAACCCGACACTGTACCCGGTTGAGCCACCCGGGCTCCAGGGTAGCGTGCGTAAAGGCATTCCCCTGCGTCAACAAAAAGAAAAGTTATTAGGTATATAACTTATCTGTGATCTTTGCAAAAAACTGTGATTTTGATTATATTAATATAGCCTGCTTTTAAATATTTAATCGTTATTAAACCTTTATTACTGGAATATTTGTTTTATTGACTATACTAATATTTTATACTAATCAACAAAATATTATGCTGACCGTACTTTCGTCAACTTTAGTATATATACCTAGTAGTACACAACACCAGGGGGCGAATTTATAGTATCTTTTTTTCCAGGGGGCGAATGGGCACAGGGGGCGAATAATAAGGGGCGAATGGGTGCGTAGCCAATTTAGACAGTCAAATTTGGAAAGGGTAAGTGTCTTAATTTTGTTGATACGAAAGATGAAATATATTTAAAAATATCAGGTAGAACGTTGCAGAGATTCTTTTGTACTAAGATTGAAGCCTAATTAAATTGTTAGAAGTTAGCGGATAATTTAACAAAATATTTTTCGGCGCGACTCAAGCATCCGCCTTTTGCGAGTGATGTCATTGCAAAATATTTAATAATTATGATAAATGCTTGGTCTATTTCAATTTCTAAAAAATATTTTCGTATTAAAAAGTTAACACCTGTTAGCGTCTCTTTAAACCCAGCTGGTTTATAAACTTCGTTCTTACTGGAATGTACTTTGGTAAGATTGGTGCATGTCTTTTTCATGGTTGGCGGTAAATTGGTCCTATCGGTGTTTATTTCTATACACTTTTATGGACTGAGAGAAAAGGACTGCAAGAAAGACTTTTTTTTTGGTGACGCAGATGATAAAGAGCTGCTGATTCAGAGGGACGAGTGGAGGACTCTCCAGCTGAGCTGCTCTGAATCTGGCCTCTCCTCTCAAGCCTGTCCGGTAAGCCTTATGTATTCACATTTTAAAAATCGTCATAATAAGCATTATGTATTCAAACAAAATTTATTAAAATTTTCATATTATATGCAAGATGCATAATATGTATTCGTTTCAATTTAGCAACTTTGGTCTCGGCTAAACTGTAAACGAGGGTAAGTTCTCACAGTTGTTGTCCGGGCATAGCTCACTTAACCAACGACTCCCTAAAACTTGACCCTGTGTATGTATGTCGGTAATTAAAGTAGGCATTCTGTGTCATTCGTGCTCGGAATTGTATTGTTGCGCTGCTGCATAAATCAGTTACAATTTTATTGCGTAGCTTAGCATGAACGAGAGGAGAATTACGATGCTGGCAACATCGGCCGTGTTCAGTAAGATCTCGTATACCAGCGGTGGTTAACTTTATTCTTCCCGCGGAAATTCATCGAGATCTACCAAGAATTATACTTCTTGAAATTCTATATGAGACAGTATAAAATATAGTAGCATTAGCTGTACCCTGCGTGAGTAGTACGCGTGGTACCATCTGTCGAAAATTGGTCGTACCAAATCAGAAAGCTTCGTGGGCTCATGCACAACAACTTTGCTAAAGATCATCACATGATCAAATGTATAGTTTACGATTCTATAAACAACATACAGGCAAACATTCATTTTTATATATAAAGATAAATCGAACTTGGCCCACTCGTTCCTACCGCTGCTACTCCTGTGTCGCCAGGATTAACAGCGGCAACCACAACGACCCTTTGATATGAACTCAGGGAGCCCGAGCGATAAGCTAAAATTGTCTTGGAACCCGCGGCGAATTTAATCAGAAGAAAGAAAAAAAGAAATTCCAATTTCCTTATTAGCCCGAGGAAAAAGCTAAAACTTGGGACACCCAACGAATTTAATCAGAAGAAAGAAAAAAATAAATTCAAATTTCTCCCCCCAGTCCAAGCGGGAGACAACACAAGATTGACTTTTACAAGCCAAGAAAAGAGAGGGGAGTCAGTTGAAGTACAGCTGCTGTGAACCACGAATATATTAAATTCAAATAAAAATTACTGAATAATTAACATTTAATTTGTTGTCATTTAAGAGATTGTAAAAGGCGCAGCCGAATTGGACCGGCACGACCGAGGAGGTACCTCTAACTGACAAGACAATTTTTCTAGTATATATCACTTATTATTAGCGCTTTACTTTTAGCTACAAGATCGCGAGAATATTAGGCATTAAAAATTAGAAATACATTTGCAAAAGTAAGAGGTATATCACACCCCGCCACAATGACACAAGATTTTTTTTTATAGTCAAACGAGCAGTCGGAACCATTGTCATGACTAGCGACTCCCATAACATGTGCATAGAGATTATACAGATGTGTTGCCCTCCTTCCTCCTCCCACCTCTATGGGCCATAGAAATTTCTTTCTTTTATTTGTTTCTTCATGTATGTTAATCTAACTTCGCCGTTCGTTTACGACATATTTCATTTTTTTTATAGTATAAGAAAGCAAATGAGCAATCGGAGCCATTTTCGTGACTACCGACACACATAGACATCCATCGGTATAGAGGCTACACAGATGCTCTGCCCCCCTTCCTCCTCCTCCCTCCATGGGCCACCAGCTACTTACATACCTACCTCAAGAAATGCGACAGCTTTACGCCGGTTTTGTGTAAGCGAGAGGTACCTCGCCGGTTGTGCCGACCCAATTCAGCTACATGCATGCATGCAGCGTGGCACTATTTCTTGTTATATCATACGATACGATACGATATAAATTTCGATATCGTTGAAAATTATATCATGGCATCCCACAGGAACGATTTTTCGGAATAAAAATACTTTGTTTATCTAAGTTACCCTCTATGTGTGTGCCAAATTTCATGAAAATCGGTTCAGGAGTTTTTGCGTGAAGGAGTAACAAACAAACAAACAAACATACAAACTTTCGCATTTATAATATTAATAAGATAAAATGTACCTACAAATAATACAAGCGGCAGACAATTATGGGAAATAAAACAAATTCTACCTATTCAGCATCAGTGGAGATACAATCAAAATACATTTTCCAAACCTTGACTAAGTTAGCGATCTATTGATTAATATTATACAAATTATATAGAAACGGATAGCGCTTCGGGCGCTTTGGCGATTAACGACTTGATGCAGGATATCAGACGCCAGTATCATTAGGGTCAGGTTAGCGGGGGAAACTTATTAAATGAACGTTAAACCTCTTATCACAGGAGTAGTATAGGTGAGAATAATAATAATAATAAATGTCTGTGGACTTTACACACCACGTTAGTCTAGCCCCGTGCTAAGTACCGTAAGGACTTGTGTTACGGGCACTAGACAACGGAATATATCTAATATATTTTTTCATAAATTTAAGAAAATTTATATATTTAAGATTTTTATTATAGGAATACATATAATAGTTTATCTATAAACATCCATGACCAAGGCGGTATTCGAACCCGCGACCCCTGGCGCAACATTTTTTTTTTTATGGTATAGGAGGGCAAACGAGCAGCCGGAGCCATTTTCATGACTACCGACGCCCACAAACATCCGCATAAAGGCTATACAGATGCGCTGCCCTCCTTTCTCCTCCCACCTCCATGGGCCACCGGCTACTTACACACCGCACGAAACGCGACAGCACAGCTGTCACTTTACGCCAGTCTCGTGTAAGCGAGAGGTACCTCCCCGGTCGTGCCGGCCCAATTCGACTGCATGCAAGCATGCAGTGTGGCACTACCTCTTACCAAAAACATGCTCCACTTATCCGAGCCCTGTACCACTGCGCCAGCCTGGTCGTCGTAGAAGAATGGATTGAGCATTTGCAGTAATTTAGTAAGAGGTAGTGTCACGCTGCAAGCATGAAGACGAGTTAGGCCGGCACGACCGGGAAGGTACCTGACTTAAACGGTACAGGCATGAAGTGACTGTACTGTCGCGTTTCGTGCGGTGTGTAAGTAGCCGGTGGTATTAGGGACTAGGGAGGAGTATAGAAGGCAACGTATTTTTATAGCCTTTATGTGGATATCTATGGGCGTCGGTAGTCATGAAAATGATCCTGACTACTCGTTTGTCCCCTTATACCTACTATAAATGTACTGTGTATCTATTTTTTTTACTTTGAATATCTATTCTCTATTAAAAATAAAAGAGTAATCGAAATATGATTTACAAATCTGTTAAAACATTAGCACAATGTTTTCCTTCGGTTTAAACCCTTGATATTTAAGAACATAATTGAGTAGTCAGTTTATGTTTATAACTAATATTTAACATTCAAAACGATTGCAAATGTTTTACAAGATTTACGTTGATGAATAGTCTATGACAGCAAACGAATAGTTGACTTAATAATAGATTAGCTAGTAATTAATCATAATCTATAGAATAGTGGACAAGTTTGTCAGATGACCAGAGATCGGGCAAAGTACAAGGCTTTTGTGTTTTAGTTTAGGCTTAGTACTAGTTTCATATGTTCTTAAAGTCCCTGTTAGCCTATTAGGAACTTAAGTGGCAAATAAACTACAAATTAGAGTATCACAGATTAATGTTAAGAGTAGTTAATGTGTACCTCTGGTTTTACAGCTTCTTCTCAGTTTTATCGGAGAACACTTGCGTTTTCGGAAAAATAAAAAAATAATTACAGGCAAATAAGAAATGTTTTAACGTTTCATTTTATTTCAATCCTTAGAAGAAATATGCACCAAGGCGGAGCGGCATCCGTGGGAAATCTTTTAGCTAAATTGAAATCCCGTTAGTCTATATCAAGGTTTCTTAAAGTGGGGCCCCTGGGGGTCCATGGCGTATGTGTCGATGGTGCGCATTACTTCAGTTAAACCTTAACATTTTTGTGTACGTACAGTAATTTTGAGTAGTACATATTACATAAATAAGGTTTGTTTTCTTTCCTTAATTATTCTTTGACAGGGGTGCGCGAAACTTATAATTTTGGACAAGAGTCTGTAACTGAAAATGTGCAAAAAATTTAAGAAACCCTGGTCTATATTGAGGTATATTGCTACGATATGTTCAAAAATCAAAAACCTTTAAGCGAATATTTAAGTAAAGTAAAATATTGATGGGGAGTTCCGGCTAACTTAGCGTTCGTAGTTACCTTTAGTAAACAAACAAATGACAGCAGATAAATATATAAACACTAGCTGTGCTCTGCGGTTTCACTTGCGTCACTGCAGCGCCATCTGCCGGGCTGATTTGTGAATCTAAACCATTCTCAAATCCCCTTCAACCTACGCAAAAAATATCGTCAAAATCAGTCCAGTCGTTTAGGAGGAGTTCATTGACATACACACGCACACTAGCAATATATATATATATATATATGAAATGATTCACGTAACCCTATACATCATATTAGCTTATAATACTTATATCAGAGGTTGCCGATAAAACATTGCACACATTAACACATTCAATAAAGTTATCAAGGCGAGTTAATTCCCTACCACCCAAGCTGTTGTATCAGTGCCGCGCAATTAACATATGACCCGGCATAAACAAGTACAAATTGACAGCAGCTTACCGGCAAACACAATAATTCACACCAAACACGGCGGCTTCATAGATTATAGACACTATGCAATCGATCGTTATTTACGAGTTTAAATCTGCCACTAATATTACAACCAATGAGTCGTAGTGATGAAAGAAAGTAAATTTGTTTCTTCTGGTCTCTCCTTCGTTGCTTCGTCAGTCACACGGAGAATATAATAAACTGCGTCAGCTCCAAAAAGAAGCTGGAGTTTTCTCTTTAAGACTGGACATGATTCGGAAGGTGCAAGAGAGGTAAGCGGAGTACGCAAGGTATTTGGATTGATAACAGCTAATTAATGATAATGATAAGGACAATCGAGCATTGAGAGCTTTTAGACAAGTGACCTATGCCCCTTAGCAGCCACAAGCAGGCATTAAGCTAATACATTAGCTTTTTTATTAACGCATGGAAAATGCTTTACACACCGTCCAACCAGCTCTGGGTGAGCTGGAATAGTGTGAGGGATTGAAACCGCTGCGAGAGCATTCGGCCGCCATGTTGCGGTGCTCTGGATCTATAAGCAACAGGACAACCCGGCAACCTAAACCATTTCTCTCAATGTCACACACGCCTGTTTCGTTTTTATACAGGGTAAAATTTTGGTCACCCGCCAAATTTAAAAATAAGGTATTAAAGATCAATCCAAGGGTGTGTTTTAAATTTTGTCGTCTAATTGTAATATTTTGTTTAATAAAAATCGATTTGAAATGATCCCTAAAAATACACCGAACGTTGTTCGCTATCGACCTCAAAGCTCAAACAGCTGACGGACGCTAAAGGCGGCCAGCAAAGCTTCAAGGACATAATATATTATACTGTCATTGCTACTCCCGTCGAACGGTTGAATACTGCTCGCCGAGTTAGTTGTCTACACGATTATATTTTTAGTGTAGGACAAAAATAATAAATATATTTTTTTTTATTTTTTTTTTATTTCATGAATCTAATATATTATCGATTCTGAACCAAATCTGAAAATTTGGCCGGTGCCCAAAATTTTGCCCTGTATATTAGTCTAAATGTACCAAATGCAACTAAGGCTAACCTAAAATGCATTGTTATGCATACAATATTGTTATTTTAATTTCCTAATTCGAGAAATGTTAATTCAAACTTCCAAGCTACTTAACCACCACTAACACCTAAGAGTCCTTCACACAGAAACATTAATCAAGATTCAAACCCAAGTCCCTTCTGTCAGACGCGCGAGGATTGATAAGTTGTTGCAAAAGTATTACGAATTAATTTATTATTCCATACAACATTAGAAGCCTTGCATCTAGGGTTGTGCTTTTAAAATCTCAAACAACAAAACATTACAATAAAATCTACACAAAGGTATACCAGGTATAAAGGTGTGTGTTTGAAAATTATTTTAACCAATCTCTTCTCTTTATTTTCCAGTTCCAATGATCTAGAATGATTTAAAATGTACTCTTACACTGCCTTTAAAAAAGCTTAGCGACTCAACCCTAAAATGATCATATGACAAATCGTAGATAAGTTTGAAAAATAACATCCGTTCTTTTAGCAACATCATAAATTGTACGATACAACCATTTTTTCATATCTTGTCACTAGCTATTTATATGTGTACAATCTTAAATCTATTATGAGTGAAGGTTGGATATATTTTATATCGTAAAATGCGTCCATACTCTGTTGCTATGATTAGACACTTCTAACGGTATCCGAATTCTTTGATTTTAACAACAACAACGCACATTCTTATTGTAAGAGGTAGTGCTACACTGCTTGCATACAGCCGACTTGGGCCGGCACGACCGGGGAGATACCTCTAGATTACACGAGACCGGCGTAAAGTGACGGCAGTGCTGCCGCTTTTCGTGCGGTGAGTAAGTAGCCGGTGGCCCATGGAGGTGGGAGGACAAAGGAGGGCAGCGCATCTGTATAGCCTCTATGCGGATGTCTATGGGCATCGGTAGTCAAGAAAATGGCGTGGACTGCTCGTTTGCCCCCCTATACCTATAAAAGAAATGAAATCTTCACGAGTTCTCAAAAGGGAAGCGCAATCATAGATTTCAAATTAACAAGAATATAGTTCAGTTATAAACATAGACATTTGAAAAACTTTTCAGGTAAGAAAAACTACTCTCATCTAAAAAGATTTCAAAATGTACTGATGCTTGGGACAGCTGTAACAAAAATGGTAAATCGGATTCTGACACTGTCACTTTACGCCGGTCTCGTGTAAGCCTTATTAAACTGCACAATATTGTAACTTCATTGTGATTTCATGTCTGCATTTTTCGTCGTTACATTTTCGACATTACTGTAATTTCATTTTGCATTAGCAATGTAAAATATATGAAACACTAGCTGCGCCCCGCGGGTTCACCCGCATGAATTTCGATCCCGTGGAATATAGAAAATCATACCATGTCATCCCATAGGTAAGTTTCATTTTTTCGGAATAAAAACTCATGAAAATCGCTTCAGCAGATTTTGCGTGAAGGACTAGACTAGGTAATAAACAAACACACAAATAAACAAACAAACAAACAAATAAACAAACAATTAAACAAACAAACAAATAAACAAACATACAAACTTTCGCATTTATAATATTAGTAGGATGATTGTTAAGTAAATTTTATACCGTCAAGAAAGACAAGTCACTATCATTTCCACACAGCCGTATGTGAACTTTGTCGCCTTCTGTTTGATATTAAAATCTTTTTAGCCGTGTCTCATTGATATTCCTTTAAATAAATCAGACACTTTGATGAAACTTTATGATTTGTTAATACATTCTTAACGTAATCAAAGGTTTCCTTAACGGGCCATCTATATACGGATCAAAGAAGTAGAACTGTACCTACCGACAAACTATGAGCATGGACAATATTCAACATGTTCATGTTTTTTTTTATTTCCAGTCTGTCAAAGTTTAAACTATTATTTGAATATGTATTTGTTTACCGTCATGTCGAATATTTTGAGTTTTTTTTTTTTAAATAACTTATTCCAATAATAAATACTACAGTATTAGGGGGCAAACGAGCAATCGGAGATATTTTCATGACTACTGATGCCCATAGACTTCAGCATAGAGTTTATACATATGCGTTGTCCTCATTTCACCATGGGCCACCGGCTACTTACACACTGCACGAAACGCGACCGAGTAACTATCATTTTACGCCGGTATCGTGTTTGCCATAGGCCCCGACCTACTCTGTCGTACTAGCCCAATTTAGTTACCTTCAGACATTATAAATAATAAATTATATTTCACATAAAAAAAAAATAAAAGTAAGAGGTGGGGTAAGTCACACACTGCCTTATTAGCGCAGAGTTAATGAAATAGTCCAAATCAGGAGCAAAAAACCCAAGAAAGAAAACATATCATATCTCCAAAGAGACGAAAAAAACAAGAAAAAAAACGGAGGAACCTCATTAAAAATTTCGTTCACTTAAGCATATTGTAGACACAAAGGCACCAGACCAGTGAGTTATGGAAGCGTACGTGCCCCTGAATCCCGGAGGACGTGCTAAAAGCTGGATAGAAGATGAATTTTGTGCTCAAAAATATAATCGTTCGTAGTGATTGATTATAACACGCTGAATTTTGTAAATTATGTTTGGAAAGTTGAGCACTTTGATATTATACAGCTTACTATTCGTTACGGCTTTAATTCTTAAACATTTATTACCTACTTGAATGCCCATTATTTAATCTGGAAAGAAGTGTTGTTTACATAAGACACTAAAAGATTATTTACCCGACATTCAAAATACTGTAAATGTTTTAAAACGCATTAATTATTATAATTTAACATTGTACAATATTAAGTGCGACCCTTATATCAATAAATAAAAAAAAAGTTAAATTTGTAAAGGAAAAAAGAATACGACCACACAAGAGCACAAATTACATTTTTTAAGGGAAAACTTTTTTAACAGCCTTACGCAGGGGAAAATGTTGTGAGGACGCGTCGGCAAAATGCTTGTATCTCCACTTTACTGTGATAGATATTTTTTATCTGAATTTTAAGATAGTTTTAGCTTTACCTTATATCGCCAGTCTCTATGACTAGCTGTACTTTTTAAACACGTTGATAATCTTACTGACGACTAGGATGTTTTTTTTTTTTTTATGGTATAGGGGGGCAAACGAGCAGTTGTAGCCATTT
>LUGF01049209.1:99342-114308 GCA_001625245.1 Calycopis cecrops | reverse complement strand
CACTGCTGGGCAGCAAACGGGAACTCAAATGTCAATTATACGAAGTTTACGCCCCATGATCACGATCCCTTTCCGAGTTGATATGTGTGCGGTGAAATTTATTCTCAACAACAATAACAATCTTACTTCAAGAAATAACGTTGGGTTTCCCTCCTTCATAAATCCATAAACAGTAAAAGACACATAACCCGAGAATTGAGGCGTAAAATTTTAGAGATTCATACGTCTCAATAAAAAACCTCATTGGGTTTTATGCGTTTGAAGAAGTTCTCAACTGTTCGCGTTTTTTAAGATATTTTTGTTTGCAATATTTTGATACAATACTTTAAGAGTTCTTCTAATATATTTTTTATCTAACACTGAACAGAATCTTAAACACTTTAGTATAATTCCATAAATAAACTACATTTTGTTCTATCTATTGAAACAATTAGTATTTTTTTTAGTTTCTCGTAGTTCAAAATAGTAATTAGATACTAAACATCATAACTAGACCATAGTTTGATATTATGTTTGGGTTTGTATTTCTTTATACCCGCCTGTATCAATATTAAATCATCCTAATTGGAAAATAATATTACTGCCAATATACCAAAAGGCACATCTACTGAACATTCAACCACTCTCCATAATATTCATTATTAATCATAATTAATATGAAACAACAAATTTATTTACTTTACTGGAAAATGTTCTAATGGCGTTCTATTGGTCGTATGACTACCCAGACCAAGGGTAACGGTGTTTGATTGATCCAGTTTCTCTCACTAATCTGAGAAGAGGGAGGTTCAATTAGCCCAATACAGGCAATAATTCGACCCCCAATCCTTGCTATGGTGGAATGGCTGGAGAGTGTCCAGTTTTTAGGGCACCATCTGTCCACCATCGAACAGGCATGTCGCTATGGGTTTGGCTCCAAGCTTAATGGGGCTAAAATTATGAATAAAAGCTGCAAGGGATTTGGTCCCCGGGTGAGACGTCGAAAGGGGTAATCACTGCCCCTCGTACTATGGAGGGGGGAGGGGGGATTTACTCTACTTCTGCAAACTGCTCACTCCTGTAAACGTACATGGACACCGATAGAACGAACGAGGAAACAAGAACGGAGGTGCAAGTCGAACTAATAGTCATGATTTGTGCGAAAGAAAATATAGTATAGTTTATCAGTACCTAACTTCACTGTCAGAGACATAACTATAAAATAGATTGATATTCAGTTTGAGTTTGTACTTGTATATTAACTGATCCGGCAGTATCAATATTACATCATCCAGTTTTGAAATTAATATTAATGCCAATAAGCCCTAAAGGTTCATTTACTGAAAACATTACCATCCTCTATTCTCAATTAGTTATTGACTCTAAAGTTAGGTTACTTACACTTAAGATAAACATATGTGTATTTCTTGGAATAATATTAATTGTTCATTTTTAAATACTATCAGACACTTACACGACTGTAAATTTTACAAGAAAAATTTGTTATTATCAACATATAGAAAATGTTCTACACAATAATTATGAGAAGCGCTAAAATATGAAGCAAAGGGGAAAGAAAGTAAGACGCATCTCATCAAAGCGTGAGTACATTGTTTTAAGTTTCTAAGTCGCCAGGTATGACCGGGTGACCTCATGAAGCCTCTAGTCTAAGGGGTCACGGATGATATTAAAATTACAATGTACATTCTTAAATTACAGTACAACAAAATAAAATGTGAAAGTACGTTGGAATTTTACATTTTGTATTATATTATTATATACATATTTATATTATTACTTACTTTTTTTCTTTGTGGTTCCACCCGAGTACAGTTTCGAATTCCGAAATAGTTTTGTTTTGTTGTTGCACAAGGGAAAGCACGTTTATTTTGTAAAGAAAACATTTTTTCATGTTGTTCTAAATTGTTATCTTTATTTTGCTTTATTTATAATAAACCAAAATAAATAATTAATTATCTAAATTTTTACAAACTATTACTAAGAGTATAGGAAGCGGAGGAAATAACAGTGCTGGAAAGTTATTTGATTATATTGTGTGTTCATGTGCATGTCCTTCTTTGCCGTCTAATCTCATTTAATTTCCGTGAATATAATCATAATCAAATTAAGTAAATAATTTAATTTGTATAGAACACATTAAATTATTTACTTTTTATGTTTTATTATAATTAAATATTTTATGTATTATTATTTATATAATTATTTTTATGTATTATATAATTAAATGTTTTCCACAGTTGTGAATATTTAAAATGATATTATGCGGATTTTTTTTTTATTTCATTTATATCTGTTCCAACTGTTGCTGTTTATTATGCAACATTCTTTTTATACATAAGATACCTCAATATTATATTAACGTTTTTTATTTGCTTTTGTTTTCTTTATTTACTTCTCTTACTACGTATTGCGCGAACTTTATAAATTTATCTCTTTTAATGTCATCTCCCATAATTTCATTTAGATTATCTTCTTTCATTTCCATTTCTAATTCTATTTCTAGGTCAACTCTTTTTGATGAATATTTTGGACATTTACATATACAATGTAACACTTTTTGTAGGCTTTCATCATCACAGTCACACGTCTCTTTCTCTTTTAATTTGAATCTGTGTAAATATTCATTAAATCCTCCGTACCCTGTTAGTAGTTGTGCCAATGTGTTGTCTATTTCCAGCTTTTTCAGAATTTTATGTGCCTTCCTTATGTCCTTAAAATATTTGTTTACCTTTTTCCCTTCGGTTTCCTTTTCATATGTGTCCTGTAGTTCGTCAAGTGTATTCTGTCGTAATATATATTTTACTCTCGATATGGGTATTGCGTCATATACTGGTTTTGTTTTGAGTTCCCTTGCTGCTGATTTTGCCAATTCATCTACTCTTTCATTCCCTGCAAATCCTGAGTGTGCTTTTATTCAGTAAAAGGTGGGTCTCATCCCTTTTTCTTCCAGTTCATTTATGTTCCTCCTCACATCAATAGCTATCGGATGCGTATTTAGGGGATCTTCTATGCACTGCAGGGCTGATCGTGAGTCTGATATTATTATATGTTGTCCTTTTGGTTGTCTGGGCATTCCGATTAGGCAGGTCACTCTCCATATTGCTGTTAGCTCTGCTTGGAAAACCGAGCAATAATTTTCTAAGCGGTATCTTTGGAATTTTATTTCGGCACCGTCTTTCCACCAGCTTAAAGCAGCTCCTACTCTTCCTTCGATTTTACTTCCACCTGTAAAAATTAAGAGTATTTTTTTGGGTATTTTATCCAGGTCGTCTTTTGTGTCGATGTGAGTGAATCTAATTGGATTTCGGTTTGCTGAATGCGGTAGGTTGAACGGGCTATCGTTCTTTTCCAAAGCTCTTCCTGGGAAGAAGTTCATTGGTTTCCCCCGCTTGATTTTGTATAGCTCGGCTGCTTCCTTGGCTCTTAGCGGTAATGGTATTATCTTACCTATTAGGACGCTTGCATTCAGAGAGACTGTTCTGTGTGCTTTTGAGATCTTTATTGCAAATTTCCTTGTTAGGCTCATTAGTATTTTCCTCATATATTTTCGTTTTAGAGCTGGCTCCCAGACGCTTGCTGCATATAATATTTTTGGTTCCAAAACTACAGTATGTATTGTGTATGCTATTTCTGAGCTTAGACTCCACGTGGCTTTCGCAGTTCTGGCGACCGCCTGGTAGATTTTGATGGCCTTTTTTGTTATTTTATCTATGTGGTTTTTAAAGGTTAGTTTTGTATCCAATACTACTCCTAGTACCTCAATGCTTGGTGTGGGCTTTAGATGTACTCCGCAAAAGACAAATTCGGGTTGTTCCAGTTTCCGTTTGTTGGACGATATCATTACTTGGGTTTTGTGAGCTGCAAACTATAATTTGTTTTCTTCGCCCCATTTAGCTACAGTTCTGAGAACCTTATTGACTTTGTTTGAAAGATTTTCTTTGTTGGTTTCTGCTGCTATGATAATGATATCGTCCGCAAATGCCTGGATATGAGCTCCCATGTTCTCTGCCTGCTGCAGTAGTGCGTCTATCGTTAAGTTCCACATTAATGGTCCTCCTGTTGAGCCCTGGATACATCCTTTATTTGTTGCTTTTTCTATTTTTGTTCCTGCGTATTCTATTATTATTTTTCTCTCATCCATATAGTTGTTAAGCAATCTGATAATATAGGGATCACAATTTTTGTTCAAAAGCTGTTCTTTTATTTTTGGCCACCATGCATTATCAAACGCTCCTTCTATATCGAGCGACACCACAGCCACAATTTTTTTGTTTTTGACTCCTTCTCTGATGAGTTCTACGGCGTCGTATAATGCGTCCTCGGTACTTCTTTTTGGCATAAAACCGTACTGCCTTGGACTAAACAGATTATCAGAAATAAGAGTCCACATTAGCCTGTTGCAAACATTTTTTTCTAAAACTTTCCCCATTATTGACAGAAGTCCTATGGGGCGGTATGATTTCGGATCTGAATAGTCCTCTTTTCCCGGTTTCTTTAGCATTTTTATTTTTGCTGTTTTCCAACATCTTGGGAAGCATCCAGCTTCCAAGCATCCATCCATGATTTTTGTTAGCATGTCAGGGTCTGCTTTGAATGCTTGCATACAGATATCGGCTGTTAGCCCATCTTCCCCTGGTGCCTTTTTAGGGTTCATGTTTTTCAACGTACTGTCGATCTCGTCTGGGTTAATAGGGCGGTGGCTAGGTTTTCCTGTGATATCCTTCTGTAGTTCATCTAATTTCTTTAGTATATTGGTTCTTATATTTTAATTGTATTCGTTGTCCGTTGTTGGGTCATCGGGTGGGTAAAATGTGTTTGCCAGTAGTTCGGCAGATTTTTGTAGGCTTAATATTTTTTTGTTTGTGTCTCTCAACATCTCGTCTTCGTGCCCATTGGTTGTCTGTCGTATTATTATGTATATTTTGTCCCACTTTGTCTCCTTTTCTTGTTTCGTACAGTATTCTTTCCAACTTTCCGTTTTAGTTTTTAGAAGTTGTTTCTTATATTCTTCTAGGCTATTCAGATATTCATCCACTACATGTTGACGTCTTCTTTCCTTCGCTTTTCCAATCTTCCTTCTTTTTCTCCTGTCTTCTTCCTTCTTTTTTTGTTATGGGGATTTAAAACTTGTTTAATTACCATTTGGGCGAAATCCTAGTATCCACGTACTAAAAAATATAGCGGACATGGGAACTAAGTATATCAATGGGTTGACGGTCATTCGGAATTCAAACATTTTTTATTTGAAAGGCATATTTAGTTCGCTGTTATTTACTAAACTGTTTGTTTTAGTGAAATCCTAGCAGATTTTCACGCAAAAGATAAAACGAAAACTCGCACAATTTTCAAATGTGTGGATATTTTTTTTTCATTTTTCATTTTTGCATTCACGACTTGTATGGGCTCATCAGCACTATCGTTCAATCTGTAAAATTTGAGATAAAAAAATACGATTTACAGTCGTTAAGAACGACGAATTTAAGTCAATGGTAACTATATAATAATTAGAAGTAACTCCAAAAGAAATTAGTAGTTAATGTCAAATCAAGTACTTATTTGTATGAGACCAACAGCGATGCTTACGCGTCGACACATTCATAATATTCACTGCTGAATTAGAATTGGTAAGAAAAAAAGATATATTATAAGCCACAACATGCCACAAAAAACAATAGAACTAATTCAACTTTAAAAAGTAGCTATTAAGAACTAAAAGCGTTAAATAAGTTTAGTTAGGAAAACTGAGGTTTAGTTGTATAACTTTTTATTATTACTTAGGTGAGTTATAAAACACACATAAGTCGAACTTAAAAATAGAGTCGTAAAACTTTTTGAGCTCCACGCGTCATTTTCTTCATTTTCAGAAATAGAATCAAATTAGGGATGTACTCCTGCCGATACGGTACCTGTTACGGTGAAGGATGGCACCAATTATTAATATTATAAATGTCAGTACAGGGAATCGACATTCGCATGCCCGTTTATGATTTAGATATTTTGCAATCATATCCTTTTGATATTATAAGTGCGAAAGTTTGTATGTTTGTTTGTTTGGTACTCTTTCACGCAAAAACTGCATAACCGAGTAACTTGGATTAACACATAGGATTGTTTTTATTCCGAAAAAATGTTCCTATGGGATGCCATGGGATGATTTTCTATTTTCCACGGGATCGAAATTTACGCGGGTGAAACCGCGGGGCGCAGCTAGTTTAATTTAATTGCAAATTAAACTTTTTATCGTAGAAAGTGTCAAATGAGCAGTCGAGTCATAAGATTTTGAGACATTGAGTGATTTTACGCAGACTTTTTTATAAAACATCGCCCGCCTAATGATCATATCGTAATCCTAATGAACCCGATGAGCTCCATTTATACTTTTTTAACCGTTAGTTTGTTTTTTATCAGAACATATGCAACCTGTAAAGATTTACAAGGTATAAAGACATTGTACTTTGATTAAATAATATTATACTTATGCTTTTTCCACTTTTTATTATTTTAAATTACATAAATATATGTATAGGTATATATTTACACACATGTCACATAGACGAGGGAGCGGCCACCGATAAGTTCGTCAAGGGCCCCCGACGGTGGAGTTACCAAAATGTGCATACAACATTACACTTCAACGCGAGCAATAATAATGCGAAACATACAATCACTCGTCATCGCTCGCAAAATATCTCCACGCAATTTGTTAAATGTTAAAATAAGATCCGAAAAAGGTTCAAGTGAAATGCCAGGAGCTTTGATGAAATGCTATGTTTCAATGTAACGGATACAAAGATGTAATTTACGATGAATTATTACGATGCAGAATTAATCATTGTTTTAAAGCTGCTTTAACCGCTACTTTAAGCGGAGAATGTTTAATGGATATGTATGAATTTCATGGAGGGATGTTTCGGGGCTATCATTTCATGAAGGTATTATAAAAATCCGAACATGAGCACAACAAATGAACACTATAAACAAGTAATAATTTACAAAAACCAATTTATTTTTAATCGAAGATATTTATCGTGATATTGATATCTTACAAATCGATGAACGTTGGCTAGCTGCAGTCTACGTGCAAGAGAACGTGCTGAACAAGCGGTAGCAGCGATACGTCTGATAAATACGGGAACTGTGGCGTTTCTTTTATCGTCAAAATTAAAATACTATGTTCTCAAACACCTACCTGCAGCCTTAAAATTTATATATTGAAAGGAAAATATTAATTCGAATAGCTCCTAATTCTTTAGGCCTTCTCCTCGTGACACATTTTTGTCACTTTTCACAAAATAACTCCCAAAAAAATCTAGCAAGCAGAGTAAATATGTTATACCCTTAAACGTTTTTTTGTATCGCAGAATAAAATGTCACATGTGTGAGTGGTACGTAAAAACTATTCAAAAAATGTCCAACTAACAGCGAAAGCCCTTTCGGTTGAACGCGTGCACTGAAAGCAGGCAGATACCAGCTCCCTCACAACATAATTCTAGAGCCAGTTCGTGTCGGCGTTTTATAAAATTCTGTTTGCAGTTTCCATGCGTCGTTATCCGCGTTTCCACTAGGAGGGACAAAGCTTCAAAGTTGAAATAACTAGTGACAGCAGAAAATGTAGTTTTATATAGGAAGAAGCACTCTTATATAATGAATTATTATTACCTAGCTTCTGCCCGCGGCTTTTCACGCGTTAAATTCGATGTTAATATACATAATTATAAATTTTCCTCTTGAATCACTCCATCTAATAAAAAAACCGTATCAAAATCTGTTACGTAATTTTAAAGATCTAAGCATGCAGACACACAGAAGGCGAAAAGCGACTTTGTTTTATACTATGTAATGATTACGTCCTAACAAAATACCCAGTTCGGTTTTATATGCTTAAAAAAAACCTGTCAACTTTGCAAGATATAAAGACACTTTTGTTTGTTATGTTTTGAATGACGCTGCCTCTAATCTCAAATATAAGTACCATACATCAATTATTACGTAAATAAAACTACATTTCCTGCTAGGTGTTCAAACAATTAGTTTAATTATCCTACTAATATTATAAAGGCGAAAGTTTGTGAGTGTGTTTGTTACTCTTTCACACAAAAACTACTGAACGGATTTTCATGAAATTTTACAGTAATATAGCTTTCATATCAGAATAACATAATAATTTAAAATTTATAGGAATTTTGTATAATTTGGTTATAATATAACGATAACTGCCAAGTAAGTCGGAAAAAAATCAGCCCCCTGAGAGCAATATTGGCGTGCGCTGCCGTAATCGTTGGAGTTACACAAAGATAATTACTGTAGGATTATTTATCTTAAATAGTTCTAAATAAAAGTCCGCGACAGCATATATCTACCTTTTATGTGTAAGTCACTATGACCAAAACAGTGAAACAAGCATTCAATTAAATTGGATATTTTTTTAACGATGCACATTTTAGAATATTTATCGAACTCTTTTGAAAATTGATACATATCTCACTTTACGTGTTGAATGTAGATAAACTTTGTCTTTTACACTAAGTAATTTGGACAAATAGATTAAAAATTATTATCACGATAAGATTGACTTAAACGGAATATCTAAAGCGCCTAAAACGCGCGGCGACAAATTCAATTCTCCAAGCGGTTTATTGTTTCATTCAATAAGTATATATTTAATATAATATTAGATTATGTATAATAATAACAACACCATTTTTGAAGTCCGAAATCCACGCGGGCGAAGCCGCGGGCGGAAGCTAGTAATCTACAATTAAAAATAAAACAATATTCATCAAATATCGTTACTTATTTTTTTATAGTATAAATAGGCAATTGAGCAATAACAATTTTCATGAGTACCGACGCCCATAGACATCTGCATAGAGGTTATATATAGATGCGTTGCCCAGTGCCCTCCTTCCTCCTCCTCCCTCCGTCGACAACTGGTGGTGGTGACTTACACACATCTGTCACTTAACGCCGATTTCGTGTAAGCGAGAAGTACCTCTCCGGTCGCGCCGTCACAATTCGGCCACATGCGTGCATGCAGCGTGGCACTACCGCTAAATTTATTATTATTCACTATATCTGAAATAGCTTTGAAGTCTCCTTTCAAATTCTTGCAAAATTTAAACAATAGAACCAACGCAAAGCAGCTAAGTGGGACGATTATTTACGGCAGCTCCTAAAGACAGGAGGACGTGCAATAACGATGCCGAACCACATATTATTCGTAAAGCATGTGAGATCTATTATAGCGCTCCTCACCGCTAAGAAACGATTGCGTTGTTACAGTGCCACAAATTCAAATACAAACAAGCAATTCAGTCAAAGCCAAGTTAAGATACTAGTCGGGCTCCTTTTCTTGTTAGACAAATTGAAATAGCTCTCTTTGATTAAACTTGCCAAATTGAATCCCTAATAGTTTCTATAGATTTATTATTCACAAGAAATCTAACATGATGAATTGGTATTTGTTTCAAGAGTTTCGTATCGATTCCTTTCATATTTTATTTTTCGGCGAAAGTATAATGGGAACAGATGCTCGAAGTTTTGATTATTTTCTTACCATAAAACATTTTATTTCTTATTCAATTTACGTCCTTATTTATCACACATTTGGGAAAGATTTTTGATAAACTTCGACTCCTTGGATACAAAGCGTTGACAAATGGGCGTTACATAAAGTACCCATGTAGGGATGATGTACTTTATAGAACACCTTTTTTGGCGTTTTTAAATGAAAATGAAAAGTACACTGCTTTTTGAGAGTAAATACTATTCAAGATAAAAATGTTTTTCCACGTCGAATCATAATGACAAGAAGCGCCAAGATATCACGCAAAGGGGAAAGTAAGACGCATCTCATCAAAGCGTGAGTACATTGTTTTAAGTTTCTAAGCCGTCAGGTATGACCCGGTGACCTCATGAACCCTCTAGTCAAATGGGTCACGGATGATATTAAAATTACAATGTACATTCTTGAGTTACATTAGACCTAAAATAAATGTAGGTACATAACAATTTTTATGTTTTTAGTAGGTAAAAGAAGACAGAGAGTTAATATGGTAAATCGCTTCTTATCACTTATTATAATAGATAAAACATAAACAAAACAGATGTACAATGTGAATGTGGAAGGACACAGGTACCGGAAAGAATCTACACAGACATACCGATCGATCGGATTAATTGAGAACTTTCCAATGCTAAGAATAAAGTAAAGATTACGCCTTATAACACTCGGCTCTCTCTGTTTAACCCGTAGTGAAGCTGGCGAGAAGATGTGTTATTATTGTTACTGTAAATTACTCACAAAAAATACATATTATAAAAAGGAGTCACCCGACCGCGTCTTTCTGTCTGTCTGAATGCAACTCGAAAACTACCAAACGGATTTTTATACGGTTTTCAACAATAGAAAGAGTGATTTTTGAGGAAGGCTTAGGTTATAATTTAAACGTTGAACAGGTTGCAAAAAATATCACCAACTGGAAGCTTTCCACGCAAACGCCGCGTACACTAGCAAAGATATAGTTGAGTAATGTACTAGCGAATTTAAGATATATAAAAAGCTACAAAAAAGTCCACGATAGCATACCCCTATCTCTCTATGCGGATAATTTATTTAATAAAATAAAAAAAACCTCCAAACGAATAAATCCGCCATAGCAGAACACCTTCTAAATGCAGGTACCAATCATTGGATACAGTTCCATAAACCCAAAATCCTCTCCACCGACCGTCAATACTATCCATGGATGGTCCGGGAAGCGATAGAAATTAAAAAGAATAAAACTTTCAATCGTGAGGATGGTTTTAAATTACCCTCATCATGGAACCCAGTGATGGACAAAATCAAGCCTCGGGATCTATCATCGGATCAATCTGCGGATACAGTGAGTTGTATGTGCCGCGGTTTTTTGAACATTTAACATAAATCGGACAAAGTGAGGGTGGATGCACCTTTTTCTCATTTATAATGGGGGTAGTTGTTTACGTCAACTTCACGTCACAACAGCTGTCATCACTTCACATCAGTCAGCTCGCGACCACAGCTGGTGTAACCCAGTCGGAACGTCGAGCAAAGGTATATATTTTGGCCATTAATTTTTACCGTGTTAAAACCCGTAAAGTAATTACAATATAAAATCTGTTACCTTATAGTATGCCTTACCACACAAACGCTCTTTAACAATTTTTTTAAATTTATTAATCGAAAGTTTTTGGACGCGCTCTGGGACCCTATTGTAGAGGCGTGCATACGCATTGCCCCCGAAAGGAATTCTTTACTTTACTAAGTCTATGAATGGTATGTCTAATTTATGCCTGTTTCTCGTATTTATGTTATGATTCACTCAATTTTTGAAGTCCGAAATCCCCACGGGCGAAGCTGCGGGCGGACGCTAGTCTATAATAAATAAAATATTTTTAGTATGCTGTTGTGCTTTTATAAGGTTTGGAGGTAACAGCAACTTTCAGGGACCACACTCTGAAATGATATTCCGGCCGGATTCAGGTACAATGCTGCATGGCCACTCCTCTCGCAAGTCATTGCTCATCTTTGCTAAATTTAAGAACTCAATTCTTGAAATATAAAAATGGGACCCTAAAAACGTTGGAATAAAATCTTCGTCTTCAAGAAAATGCTAGCTTTTAACGTAATGGATAAACAGAACTAATGAGATTTGCCGACATCTCCATAAATTGGGGGCAAAGAGGCATTTAATTTTCAAACATTTGCGACAAGACCTGTTGTCTCTTGATAATTTTGTTTTATTTAGCGCGTATCATTGTTTTACGCATTTATTACATAGGTAATAAATAGTGAAACTGGAAGAGTCCAGAATTTCATATTTGTAAAGAAAATTTGTTAAGTCTGACGAAGAAGTAGCGACGGTGTTTGAGAAATTTAATATTCATTTGATTCCTTATTAATATCCTTTCCTGTCGCTCCTGGGCGTCAGAAATCACCTTCATCTGGGTGACCTGACTGTTCGTTTGCCCTCTGTACTATAAATAAAATATTTTAGATCACAACATTTATTTTTTAATTTATCTATTTTTATTCGGACGGGACGAACATACAGACATGACGAATCTATAAGGGCGCCGTTTTCGCCCACGGCTCCGGAACCCTAAAAACGTCCAATTACCAGAAGTCTTTTCGGTTGAAGGCGTGAACTGAAAGCAGGCCATATACCCATTCGCCTCACAACATAGTTCTCGAGCAAGTTTATGTCGGCGTTTTATAAAATTCTGTTTACAGTTTTCGCGCAACGTTGTCCGCGTTTCCACTAGACGGTCAAAGCTTCCAAGTTGAAACCAACGTTTGTTTGTGGACGAGAATACTTTTACTAAAAGCGAGTTTAAAGAATTCCCTTTTCGTAGATTACATTTTAGATTATTATTCTAGTGAGAACAAATATACAAACTCCCTCTCTCGTTTCGTATATCGTTATAAGAGAATGGAGTAATACTTTGCACACCTAATACCATAGGTATTTTACGTCATACTTGGGAAGTGAGTCCACTAAGGGGAATCTCTTCACGTGACATCCTTTAAACCACTCGTTCACTAATCCTCTTGATCCCATAACGGCTGGCAAATAAACATGTAAGTTATTTTTCAAGATTTATTATCTCCGCTTTGTTCTGTTGCTACGGCTCTTCAAAATGAAACTAACCTATTTTTATGTGTTGTTATTTTCCCATAATCACTGGGAGTAAGTTCGGCGTACGCAATTGATATATAAAACACCCACATACTAGTTCGATAAAAAATAATTTCTTATAATATTCAATAACAGTAATTCGTATTCCGATGATTTTAATTGTGTTGCCCGCATACGCGATCGAGCCGGTGCACTATCGGGAACTCGCACTGCGTAAAAAGCTCGACCCATATTCCTCTATTTAAGTCCATTGTTCATCACTAATTAGAACATGCGGTGTGTACGGGAACCTTTATTTTAAGTATGAGGACAGCCTTGAAAGTTGAACTAAAATGCGGGTACAAATTACAGCAGACAAGTAATTGGATCAGAAAAACTTTAGTGTACTACATGTCATCTGACTAAACGGATGTCTATGGACGATGACAGTCTCTGAATATTAGCCGTCAAAGCTTCTATCTTATGAAAGCAGGATAGCGAGTAAGACTCGCACACAGAGGGTTCCGTTGACAAGCTTCTTTATTATTTTTACAATGTTTTTTTTTTATGGTATAGGGGGCAAACGAGCAGACGGAGCCATTTTCGTGACTACCGACGCCCATAGACATAGAAGCTATACAGATGGGTTGCCCTCCTTTCTTCTTCTCCCTCCATGGGCCACCGGCTACTCACACACCGCACGGAACGCAACAGCACAGCTGTCACTTTACGCGACAGCACAGCTGTCACTTCACGCCGGTCTCGTGTAAGCGAGAGGTACCTCCCCGGTCGTGCCGGCCCAATTCGGCTACATGCATGCAAAGCTACAGCAGTGCTGATGCGTTTTTATAGTAAGGGAGGAGGAGGAAGTATGGCATTGTATCTTTATAATGTCTAAGCGGATGTTTATGCGTCGGTAGCCATGAAAATGGCTCCGACTGCTCGTTTATCCCCTTATACTTTAAAAAATGAGATACAGTATGATGACATTCACTCATCATCCTAAGCAAAGTGTTTCCACACAATTTGTTAAATGTCAAAAGAGTATCCGAAAAAAAGGTTGAAGTGAAATGCTAAGAGCGCTGACAAAATGCCATCTTTCAACGTAATGGACAAACAGTAGTAATGAGATCCGTCGACATCTCCATAAATTGAGAGCATTTACTAAAAAGGCAGAAAATTCACAGACATTTCTGACGACGTTTTTTGTATTTTTGTAGTTATTGCGATGCAGATACAATTATTTTAAAGTTTGTGTGTCACGCACTATTTGACTCGCTTGGCTCTAGAACAAAAGCCAATAATTTGATAGCCCTTAGCTCCTTCAAACCTGTCATAATATTCGGTACAAACTCATGCCATTACTACTATGACATAAACTACTATTTTCTACAACCAAGCCCTTTACATACATAGCTATAGCCCTGAGACCCTCTAAATTCCTGCCAAATTTCATCTTCATTAGTTTTTGTTTCGTAATCAGTCAATTAATATACTAGTTAGTATAATATACTATCCACCCGGCTTCACCCATGTAAAACAACATTATAATCGACATTTATACACTTTTATTATGTATTCTTATTTTATCCTATTTATATATTCTTATTTTTAATTTTCTAATTAAGGTGGTACATACCTACTTACTTTTCTAACACAGTAAATTATGTACCACATTTCACAATAGTTACAGAACAATGCAGAAGCCAGTAATTATTCAGGAACGTAATATCAACAACACGCTCTTACAGAGTAAACTGAGGCTATTACTTATTCACGAGCTAACAGAATGTGCTCACCGTTTAAAAAGCAACGATATAGGTATTGGTTGTGTAAAGTTTGTAGCCAATCTAAGGAAAGTTAATAGAACTTTTACTACGACCTGCCATATAATGTAGTTAGTGACTTTCCAGTGATCTATAGTAGGGTCGGCGGGAAGAATGATAATATGACACAACAATTACATACTTGGGCTGTCTATGGGAGCTGTTGGTGTTAGAAGCACTGTGAACTGCTCGTTTGTTTCCTATGTACTATGAAAAGCTACAGAACCATATGGCATCTGCCTATTATATTTATTGGATTCTTTATAAAACTTCAATACCAATTTAGCAAACACGCTTGCTAGCGAAAATTAATAGGACATTGAGAAGTAAAAAGATTCATCTGAAAATAGATCGCGTAACATTCACAAATGCTCATATGTAATGCACATAGTAAGAGGTAGTGCCACGCTGCATGCTTGCATGCAGCCGAATTGGGCCGGCACGACCGGGGAGGTACCTCTCGCTTACACGAGACCGGCGTGAAGTGACAGCTGTGCTG
>LUGF01049209.1:60740-81197 GCA_001625245.1 Calycopis cecrops | reverse complement strand
GAGAAGGTATGCAGCATAGAGATATAAAGAAAGAATAGAGAGGCTATAACGGCACGGCAGGAATGGTAATTTAAAGTCAATAGGACAGCATCGTTCAAATTCGTTCTCAGCGGTTCTCAGTCTATAATTGACAAGCGTTTATGTGACATCTCCATATTTTTCCAAAATGTGTAGCTGTTCAGTGGTTGTGTGCAAAAATAGAAGTAAATTAAAGAACTACAAGAATTGTGGCATCACATACCATCGGTAAGTACTAAGAAAAATTACATTCAATGTATTTTGAATTAAAAACTAAAAGTATTAGACCAAAAATGTCACCTTAAATTGCAAATAGATCAAACGTTTTAAACATGATACATTGCCTGTTAAGTATTGCTTTTATTGTGTCAAGTCCATTCTGAACACGCAATGAAAGTATTAACGTCACAAAAAAGTCGTAAATCTGCAACTCGTTTTCATTGCATAGGCGAGATAATGATGTGTTTTGTAAAATACGCGTAATATATCGATATTACGCGTAAACGCAATTCTCGCGCCAGTTTAACGTATCGACTTTAAACTAAAAAAACTAAAGAATTGATAATAATTAATTGATGAGATTGTATTAGGTATTAAAATACAATATCAATGGCGAATACTTTACTTTCTGAATATAGTAAAATGTATTGATATAGTATTTTCTTTTAATTTCATAGGTATACATTTGTAACATTTGTTTTATTCAAATACTACATTTCCACGCAACAAAACATTTAAAGAAACGGCTAGGCTTAGGCTATACGGACGTGCTGCCCACCTTTGTCCGCCCACCATGGGCCACCGGCTACTTACACACTGCACGAAACGCGACAATGCATGCAGTGTGGTACTACCTCTTTCAAAAAACATTTAATATTACCTATATTGTTTCACGGGTTGGTGGACTTACCGCACTCGTGCTAAACACAGTTTTATTTATATTATATTTCATTCAACTGCCATAACATATTGTAATATACTGTTGCATAAGTGGGAGTCGGTATACGCCATGAGACTCCAACTGCTCCTTTTTCGAATTATACAAAAAAATGACGTCTTGAAGTTCATTGTAAAAAACCTGTCTAGGAATAGACAGATGATGAAAATGAAAAGTATGCGTTAAGGTACGTTGGGGTTGTCATGTCCTTGTTGAATGAAAATCACAAAACAAAATGAAGATTCAAAAACAACGCGTTAAAAAAGTATAGTTTGCTGAACGTTTTCAAAAATATAATCAAACTAGGAGTGTGTCTCTGGCGATTAGTTAAAGAGCTATTTTGACAGCCTAGTATTAATACGCTGCTCATATGCCCCCTTATTAATAAACATAGAATAACTTTGTTCAAGTATTAGTCCTAGTAATAAACATATTAAAAAACACATAAAATGTATGGAATTTGATAGACTAATGTCAGTTTATTACCAGGTTAATGCTTGAATAAAGTTATTCTATGGTTAACCATAGAATAACTTAACCCTCTAACCCCCTTGGGGGTTAGAGTTTTTTGGTCTCATTTTACAGAAAATAAAGAAAAGGAAATAAAAAAAAAGATAATAATATAAAATTATTGTCGACAAACTACTTTCAACTGATCATAATATTGTATTCTTAACATTATGATATCCTTTCAAAAACGTTTCTTAGGTTACAAAATTACTAAAAGTCGAACAAACGCGAAAGTTTCGCCAACGACCAACTGGCAATTTACAAAGTTAGTATGTAAACTATGTGTGAAGTCCTCGTGACGCAGACATTCAGCTCTCGAGCAGAGAGTTGCCAACTGAACTATCGGAACTCGAACTTCTGTATACGATATGGCGGTGGTGGAATCGATATTCACATTCTGGTTTACGATTTACATTTGTTATTGGGAATTTTCATTTGCAGCTATCGTCCCACTGAGACAAAAATCGACTTACGCTATTAATACCTAAAATACATACTAGCTCCATAATACATGTTACATGTACTAGTTACTTTTAATATAATACAATAATATCGGATATTCAGTGGATTTTAATTGTGTTGCCCGCATACGCGATCGAGCCGGTGCACTATCGGGAACTCGCACTGCGTTAAAAGCTCGACCCATATTCCTCTATTTAAGTCCATTGTTCGTCAGTAATTAGAACATGCGGTGTGTACGGAACCTCTATTATAAGTATGAGGACAACCTTGAAAGTTTGACCTGAAACGCGGCTGCTTACAGCAGACAAGTAGTTAAATTAGGAAAAGTTTTGTGCTATTGTATACCATGTCACGAGGTGGATGTACACGGGCGATGACATTCAATAAATATTAGACGACTTAATATGATGAAAGCTGTTATAAATTGCTAGCAGTGGACAGAGTCATGATAATGATATGATAATAACAATACGAAAATAAAAATGTAAATATAAAATCACGTGTGTTGAAATTTTGATAGAAAATAAATTTTCTTTGTATGTTTGGTAGGCCTGAGAATAGCTTTTAAATATCTTTATAACGATATTTCTACGAAATCGAAAGATGTGAGGCTGAAACCGCGGAGAGCAGATAAAATCCTGTAAATTATTGTACAGAAAATCAATGAGAAATAAATACCAAATAAGAGTATGATCTCAAGCAGAGACTTAAACACTCTAGTAAGACCTCGTAGTGCCATGCTGAAAAAACCTACAAATACAGTGACGAAACAATAGGTAGGCAAGTCGACTAAATTCCTGAGGCCTCCCAACAAGAAAAGGGCCCCTGGGCAGGTAAGGGCCTACGATATGGCATGCACATCGCCACTCAACACAGGAGGATGCTTATACACCTGTCAGCTAGCATAATAAATGTATCATAATCAAGAACCTCGTCAGCTTAAACAACATATATTAGTTTTTTTACAATGGAGGGAGAGGGGTCCCATCCGACGAGCTTGTCAAGGGCCTCCAAAGGTTCGAAGGTAATGTGAATGTGATTACAAAATATACTTTAACGCGAGCAATATAATCTTAAATTGAAAAAGCCTTATCATCCCTCGTCAAATATTTCCACACAATTTATGTTAAATGTCAAAACAAGATCCGAAGAAATGGAACGAAATGCTAGGAGCTCTAACGAACTGCCATCTTTCAAGGTAATGGATAAACAGAAGTAATGAGATCTGACAACATCTGCATAAATTGAGAGTACTAAAGAACTTAATTTTCAGACTTTTGTGAAGATGCCTTTTATGTTTTGGTAGTTATTTCGATGCAGATCTTTGTTGTAAAGTTTTATGAGATTACTGCTACATCGTTTACGTTCCAGCGACAACAGCATCCTAAAGATGATTGATGCCAGGAACGACTGCTCCATCCAGCACCTCTGGGTTGAAATTGCCATAGGACGGCGTAAATGATAATAATAATTAATATATACTACTAATAATTACTACTACTAACATTAGATTATAGAAATTGTAACTAACATACTATGGATCACAAAAGTCTGAAATAAACTTTTATTTATTTATTTATTTATTTATTTATTAAATAATTAAATATATTTATACTGATAATATCCCAAATAACGTACATTTCTTCGTGACATATTTTTCCCTCCATTTTCATAAGATTTACTCCCACAAAAAATATCTATCAACAGATAGGAAAGTTACCTAATACATTAAATAATTATAAACAGTGTAACCATGTTTTTTATAGCAGAACGAATATATTATGCGTCAGTGTTACACAAAACTATTCAAAAAATGTCCAACTAACAGCGAAAGCCCATCCAGTTGAACGCTTGCACTAAAAGCAGGCAGATACGAGTTTGCCTCACAACATAGTTCTAGAGCCAGTTCATGTCGGCGCGCGGCGTTTTATAAAATTCTATTTGCAGTTTTCGTGCGAAATTATCCACTAGACGGGTTAAAGTTTCTAACAAATGCTTATTTTTAGTCGAGAAAACTTTAATGAATTTGACATAGTAGTATAATTAAGTCACTTTTTATACATTTTAAAATTGGTCTGCAGACTTCATAGTACATGGCAGAGGAATTCATGCCAGAGACAGATAATTACTCTAGTAAAAAGGCATCGGAGAGCTCTGACTAAGAAGTGCCTTAAGACTACGTTCGAAAATGTAGTCTTCAAGCACCAGGTCTACAGTTCTTCAGGTCTTCAGGATTCTGAAGAAATGAGTATTATATAGATAATTGAGTTTTTCACGACCGTCACAAACGTTACCTATTAAATTCCGATACTATAATCTTATTCTCAGACAGCTTCGTTTCCATCCCGGAAACGTGGAGTGAAACTTTAAGGTGACGTTGATGAATCGCCTCCATCTAGCTCTATCTTCAGCTCATCTCAGGGCTGCGGCTCTGAGTCCCGTTATGGCGCTAACTTGGCAACACCAGCGGGTTGGCGTTCGCCCCCATAGTCTCTTACCCTCAATGTTACCTATAATATAAAATATAATATTGTCCTCCTGACCAAATATCGGTGGTCGGGAGAAGTAATAGTATACTAGTATTTGCGATGGCACCAGTGGACTTCCTACTCCCTCTTTCTCCGATTCCGATAGGAAGCCAATCTGATACGTATCAGCCGCAGGACTGAGAGCGTGCGTTCTGTTCTATAGATTTTTTTGACATATTTGTGTCATGAAAGGTTTAAATCAATTATAATACCTTAGTTTTTGGATCAATCATTAAAGTAAGTTGGGCCACCGAATGAGCTAATAAGGGGCAGTACTGTGAAATAGAGCGGACTGTGGATTCGTGCCTATGATCAGCGCTTGTGAATTCAGCGTATTCACAGCGTATACCGAAATATTTAGTCCATTCAACAATTCGATGCAAATGTTTGTTAACGTAGTTAATAGCTCAAGTCGTCTCCGATAACATACGTGTGGGATTCGAACTCTCATCCTGTGATTGAACATGCCTATGCCATGCCCTCTAGTGGTAACTAAACAACGAGGAAATTATGTCCCTATGTCCCTATAACTGAAATTTAATAACCTTGTCACTCGCTCTGAAATATCTGAAAATATAACCCAGCCTTTTAAAATATTTGCCGTTCAGACATTGATATTGGTTCCAATTTCCATTAGCACTCAATACGTCCGCGGGTCTATTTGTTTTGAGCCACGTTCGCGCGAGTTCGCCGAGGCGCCTCTTTATTTGGTATTCAAAACGACTGCCTCGTTACGCCAGTGAGGGTTTTAATAAATTTTGGATAATTGAATCGGATCAAAAGTGTTTTTAAATTATTCACCATTAAAATGCATCTGATATTTAATAATTTCGGATATCGAGAATTTCTTTAAGGATTTATAGTTTATACGCAGTTACTTTGTTGGATTAATTACAGCACCTCTGTTATGATAACCCTCACTACTACAACTAACAATTCTATAATTGTCGCTATTGATCAAACCTTAGAAATCGTTTGTTTTAAAATACCGAATCAGGTAACAAACACGATTGAAATGGAAAATGAATTTTACCACCCCTTGTGCTACACCTGCTTGCAATATATTATTGGGATCTTCATCGATATGATGACGTTTTTCAACTCTTGCATATTAAATTGGCAATCATCATTCTCTTCTATGTACCTACTTGTATATTTACTCCATTACCTCATCTACGATCGAAATTCTCGGATTAATTTTCTTTTCAACATTACTCAGGTGAATTGAATTTTTCAGTAAATTATAACAATCCGAATGATATTTTGTTGCAAGTGTCTATAAGTCGGTTATATCAGAAATCCTTTTATGGATATCTCGATAATAATCAGTTTTCTGTACGGCTATAAATTTTCATAACTGCCTCCAACAACTGATGCAGCGTTTGAGCACCTTAAACGAGTGTACCTACAAATTCAGATATGGCTAGGAAATGACGTAGTTATTGAATAATGGGGATGGAAGTATTCCAATAACATGTACATCCCAATAACAATGAATCAATTATCTGTTCCGGATAGTTTATTGCAAATGTTATTTTGTAGTTGCAAAAAGGGATGTGGAGCTGCGTGTGGATGCCGAAAAAGTGGTTTATACTACAGTGTAGCATGTTTACAGTGCCTGCGGAAATAGTTGTTACAATACTTCACCAGACTACAGATAGATGAAGTAGATGTAGACAACAATGTAATATATTTAAATAAACAGATTCTATACTAATATTTTTTTTTGCTTTTCATTAGTTGTAATTAATTACCTTATTTTTTTTAAATGAACACAATAGAGTACATTTGATTTACTTATAATTATTAAACTAGCCGAGAAATTTCATTGTATATAGCAGCTGCCGCTCCGCTCTCCTCTCCACGTTTTTCTGCCTGTTCGAGATCCCTACTGCTATTTTCATACACAGGTATCTTTGAAAAATGTTCCTATAGGTCTACTCGGGTAAGATTTATAATATAAATTTAAAAAAAAAACTGTTTTAAGTGAAAATATATGGTCAAACATTATATTTTTTTATAATAATTTGTTAAAAAAAAAAATGAAATGCACAAAAAAATAATGGGTAAACATTGCAATTTATAGTTTAAAAAACAACACTGTAACTCTTCACTTCACTGTAACTCTAGTTCGAGGTAACAACCCCCAGGAACTCCACTATACCCGTAATCGTCGATTTAATAACTGTTTGCAGTTTTAAGCATTATGTTTAAGACATATATTATATATTATTATATTTCATTTACATAATTTATTTACAATAACTAATACAAGTAAACATTTACTCTTTCACTCTCTAAGAGATAATTTTTAAATTAACTTTTAAACTTCATTGTTATTTTTCGGTACCTGTTTACATCAATCCGAAAGATTAGTCCCAGTAACAGACTCTTATACGATAATGGCGTAAAGTGACAGCTGTGATGTAGCGTTTCGTATGGTGTGTAAGTATCCGGTGGCCCATGGAGACGGAGAACAAGGAGGACAACGCATGCGTATAAACTCTATGCGGATGTCTCTGGGCATCGGTTCCGACTGCTCTTCAGAGCTCATTCATGATCTCTGAATTATTACATAAAACTTTCACTTCTCACGAGGTACTTTACTAACGAGTATCGATGGAGCAACGATAGCCATCAAGGCCCATTAACATCCGAATCGTTAATGGTTATGTAAATTACACACACAGCCAGCTAAATGAAAAGTGAGGATGGTTTCTATGCACAAATACCGCTTATTTTATCACAGCAGATTTTTATAGCATAAGCTTGTTAAATACTAGTGACGCAATATGCGCATATAATGATTACGCTCCGACACAGGAGGCCCCGCCTACATCTAGTTAACTGAAATATCTGTTCCCGACCGCTTGTATTTTAACTAAAAAGGATTTTCCACTAACATTATTTTCTCTTAGTTTTAATGAAAAGAACACCTCGCTGCCTTCGTTGCTGGAAATTCATGAGATTTCTCGCGTTTTTCTTTTTAAATATTGCGTTTTGTGTTAGCAAATTGTGTGATATCATCATCAGATTTAATACAGCCATGGGCTTACCATTAAAGCCAAGACGAGATTTTTATATACAAGGTTAAATTCAAAGTTAAATATGTGGTTCCATTTAATGCCTCTCGCTTTCATCAACCGTGTATAACTTGCGATGAAGAAAAAATTTCAAAATGACTCATACATATTTACACGAAACCAGCGTAGTGACAGCTGTGCTGTCTCGTGTCATGCGGTGCGTAAGTAGCCGGTGGCCTATGGAGGGAGGAGGAGGAGGATGAAGGGGGGCAACGCATCTGTATAGCCGCTATGCGGATGTCTTTGATTGTCAACGATTCGAGTCGCTCTACGTTGGATGCGGTCAAATGGAGCGAGTTGATATTGAAGGGCTCAGACCCAAAGGTGAGAGCACTCCATGTGCGGTCGGACCTGCCCTTTGTATAGTTGTAGCACATGCGCTGGCATGAAGTACTGCTTCGCCCTGCTGAGAACACCCAGCTTTTTAGAGGCTAATTTACTGAAACGCCACTAGAGTTTACTTCACCAGCGTAAGAAGTTCTTCTTAGTTTACTCGTAGTTTAACTTACTTAGTTTTTTACTAGTTTTTTCTTAGTTTTACTTCTTAGTTGACTTTGCTCTAGCCTAGTTCTGAAGTAAAGAGGCCAAGGTACCTCATGCACACACGACAACGCGCTACGTCGGCAAATTGACGGCTGCAATTGTGCTTTGACATTTCGTACTGATTGTTAGTTACTATGGCCCATTAGATGCGGGAAGAAAAAGAAGACAATACCATTTCATTACAATTATTATGCTGATAAGATGTTTTTGCTCGTTTGAGCAAGATAATTTAAAAATAAAACTGTTAGGTAATACAGTTTAATTGAAATTTTGTCCTACTACTACTACTACTACTACTACTACTACTACTACTAGATACATAATATTACCTATACACCTATAGCAATAAAAAACTTATTAAATATGTAATTTAATATTTACAATTACCTATTATAATAGTTAGTTGGAAATACACTGATTATGACGAAAAAGTAACAATTTGCCCGTGTACATAAAGTTACACCCTATAGGTACAAAACTCCAGCAAGCTCTCAGATATAGATAGGTAACTAGTATTTTGTACAAAATTTGTTCTACGACTTTTCATAATTCACAAACTTTTCTTCATATAATAAAAATATAATTTTTTCGCCCGAGCGTTATAAGTGCGTAGTATTATTATTATAAGTTCATCAGTTTTATTTAAGGTCAACAAACTCGAGACGCGTGCGGTCGGGGTAGGCGAGAGGGTGGTTGGTTGTCCTCATTCGTAGGCCACGCGGGTCCTTTGAAGTAGTATTATTAATATTTTATTTATTTTATTTATTTGGTAAGCCAACAGATCTTACATTTTCTTTACATTCGTTTTGAAAACAATAGGTAGTTAACATAATAAAATGCAAATCCAATAATAGGCTAACTCAACATTCATGCGTAAGTCATTATTATAAATGAACTAAATTAAAACTATAGCATAATATTTTGGGTATACCTTTATCAGATTAACATTCAAATAGCTAATTTATTTACGATTTATTTATTTTATTATTGTTTACTGTAGCTAAAGTTATTTACTCTAGGTAAAGTATGAAGGGAATGTGTCGCAAATCGCAGGTGCTAAAACAAAAATTTAGTTATTCACTGAAACCTTTATGGCATATAAGACGCCAACAAAGCCCACGCGCAACAATTGATATAAATTTTATTACTGATTTCAAAAGTAAAAAAAGATTATTGTTTTTGAAAGTATTATCAATTAAATAATGATATTTTAAGCACGTGCGAACCTCGCGTACAATTTCATACGAATAAAACACCGACCTACACAATACATATGTCACTACAGTATATTAAAAATAATAATTTAAAATTAATTTATTGAATTATGTCGCAGAACAAGTGTGGTTGTTTATAATATTGTTGTGTATCTATTTCTGAGAGCTCGCCGGTGTATAAAATTAACCTTGTATTAGTTTGTAATGGTTCGACTGATAAGATTGTGAAAAAATAAGTTCATTATTATTGAAAATTTTAAAATATTAACGATTAATTAACAAGATTTTTAATATAGAAAGAATCACAATGTGACAATGACAAACAACACAACCAAAAACTTTGATAAAACTGTTGAATTAATATCCTCGTTACATTAAAACTTCTTAAACGCAATTCATCGCAGTATATTTATTTATTTAACGGGCCCGACGGTTCAGAATATTCACAGCCATTATGGTCTACCCGTGACGCCGGTCGCTGCTGAAACGTCGGCTTGTTAACTTACTAAAAACCCGGATAAAAACCGTTCAAGTAGTTTTATTGTAATGAATAATATCTTTGCGTAAACATAATACACAATACTATTATTTACTTCCTGTTACATATACCAATTAATAAAAGGGGACATTGTAATTCTTCCATTTATGATAATCGAAGGTGGATCATCTATAATTTCTTGAAGTGTTGCCCTTGCTTGGACTGTCGACCCCAACATTGTATGTTTTGATTATTATTGTTTTTATTGATGGACCGCCATCTGCAAATAAATTCACAGTTTAGTTACTATATTTTGACTACAAGCATCTCAAATCAACAAAAACAAATTTATATATGTCTACAATGTATTTTTAGATAATTGCGGTAAGAAGAAACCGCAACGTGAAAATGACTTAGGGATAAATCAAAAAAGAATAATATTCTAGTAGGGAGAGAAGCGTGCGCACCTGAATGGCAAAAGACGGGTTGGAGGAGGGATTTGTACAGTGTCACAAACAACTTATAATAACATTCTTATTATTAGAATAATAATTATTATACCCAAAAAGCAATTATTTATAATTACAGTCGAATTAAGTATAATACAAGTCGACGAGCAAAATAAATATGATTATATTGTAGTCCTGTATAGAAAGAACTCCTTGTGGATACCACGTCCAGTTTTAAAACTACTGCTTAATTCACCACTATGGTTTTTTTGGTATTTGACTAAAACATGGGGCAGTCATTTAATCAGCTAACGATTAGTAAAAATTGATAAGTATGATAAATCTGTTTGGTTATGTTAAAAGTTTTTTTTAATGGGCATACGAATGTTTTTATACTATTCTTGTATTTCTTTTATTCTTATTATTCATAAACATCTGCAAAATTACATATTTACCTAAGTCTTTTTTGGTTTCAATGTATTCTTCCACAATAGTACCGTTGGGGTGAATTATAGTTTTTGTCTCCTTTTCCACTTTAATATCTGATGGATTATAAAACATAAAATAAATATTTGAATTTGTATTTCCTTCGCCAAATAGCATTTTTCCAATGTTTTCTTTATCAGTTTTTAACCACGGAGATGACTCCTGGTTACTATCTTCAGTATTCTTGCCTCCATCTGAAATGTAAAATTTTAGGTTACCTTAGTTTAACTCGAAAGATTATGATGATTGACGTCATATTTTAGTATTTTAAAAAGTCAAGTTATGACGATAAAAATTACTATTTTTCTTTTTTTAAATTTATTAGTTTTACAGGTCATTAGTACTGGATCGATTAATTTGTGGACGAAGATGGAAAACAAAAACATAAAACATATAGGGAAAAAAGCGTCATCTGTATTTTATCCTAATATCTGATTGAACCCTTCGATTGTATCGTATTTTTTTTATAAAAATTATAAAAAAAATCATTCGTTGTAATGAAAAGAGATAAAATGTGTAAAATTAAAAGGCTAAGGACTAACGACAATTAATATAAGTAAACTTTATGAGGTACATAAGGAAGTACAATGCATAATATTCATTTTGCAGTTGCGTCAGATATGATATAACAGTGAAAACTATACTCGCTGACATAGCATTAGCCTAAAGTGTGATGAAAATAGCAACGCATTTGTACAGTTCAACAAGTCATACTATATGCCCATTACAACATCGCTGCTCTCTATTTACACGAGAAACATTCAAAGTACCCAAAGCAAAAAAAAAAATACCTTCTGTTGCTTCATCATCTTTAAAGACCTCAGAATGAGACCATTCATCCTGGCTTGCATCATCCAAACTGTCGTCAGTATTACTTAAATATTCTGAATCCGTATTTGCGTCATTTGTTTCGTTGTTTTTTGATAATAACATTTCATATGATGTAGTATCAGTACTAAATGTATCGATGAATAATGTACCGCCAGTAACAGTGCTAATCGTTGTATTAGGTTTTTCAAAATCATGCTTTATAGTGTTATTCATAATCGAGAATCTAGGTAGTTCTGTGGTTTCATTTACATTGTACTTAACTTCAGAATTATTACCTTTTTTCGTCGTATTGCTAGCATTCGTTATATATTTATCTGAGCTATCTTTTTCTGATTCACTTTTTGTAGCATCGTTTAGTAAAGTATTTTCCAATTTATTAATCCTTACAGGAGATATTTCCATATTTGAGTTATTTGATATATTTGAGGTAATATTAACTGCTTTATGTAAATTTAAGGTATCATTAACTGCACCTAATGGTTCATTATTTTTTGTTTCTTTCGATTTGTTGACAGTGCTTCTATCTATATCTATAGTCGTATTTGGTGATGAGAATTCATCAAATATAATTGGATTTATCTCTTTTGCATTATTAAATTTTCCAGTTTGATTTCTTTCTTGTTTAATTTTTTGTAGTTCCTCTTTTGTTGAATTTGATTCCAGTTTAATGTTTGTATTATCTTGTACGTTTTGTGTTATATTAGTAGAACGGCTTTGTGTGGTATTCAATGAATAAATTGGAATAGAGTCTTCATGTTGTTCAGTTTCAGTAAAAAAATGAGTACTTATCGCTGATACATTTGGAATAATAGATTTATTTCGAGCATAATCAGATGGTTGTGAATTTGCGTTTGTATGGATTCCATCAATAGATTTTTCTAAAAGATGTAAATCATTTTCTTTCAATTTTGATTGTGGACTCTGCTCATCAATAGTCGATGACGAATTATTTATGTTGCTCAAATAGTCGTCAGATTTAGATGATGGATTAATGTTCTTTAGGATTTCTTGTTGCTTGTTGGCAGTGACTTTTAATTCACTGTTAACATTGGATAATTCTTGTATTTCACTTGCATTTATTAAAAAATGGTTTGGATATCTGCTCTCTATTTCATCTAGATTATCTTCGTACCGAATTGTCCCATTAGGAAATACTATTGTATATTGCTTTGCTTTTGCCTTCGGTTCTAAAATATTTCGAAGTAGATCTGGATTTGATAAAATATTGTGTAGAGTAGAAGATTCTAAAAAATAAATTAAATTAATCAAAGTTGTTGAGTTAACTTTACATCTCATTAAGACTAGCTGGAAAATAAGCTGCAAGATTATTTTGACTTCTTATGATTTTTATCATTGAAAGTTAAAGTATTATAGTTTTTACCTTCTATTAATCAAAGGCGTATTTAAAAATGGTAAAATATCGAGTTTGATTGCAACGCCTTTTAAGCATAATCACTTGAACAAAAATCGGCTTACGCTATTAAGATAATATAAGATATTCGTACCATATATTATTATTGAGCACGGATTAAAAAAAAAACATTTCAAAAATTTAGTAAAACGCTTACCTCGAGTCTGCAATAGTTGATCGGATTTCTGTAAAGGTAAAGGTTTCCTATTTGAATTCTGATTTTTTAGAGAATTAACAACATCTTTCGCTATTGGCGATTCCCAAATGTTACTATTTATATTTTGATAAGGGTTTTCTGAAAATGTAGTTTGGGATTTATTTTGTATATCCTGTAGCGCTTCATGACTCGGTGGTAATTGTAATTCTTTTATACTTTGATAATGATGATTGTTTTGAAAATTAGAATTATGTACGTCCAATATTGCAGGTCTTTGTGGTGAAACTATTGGGGTGTTATCTCGATAATTAGTATTCAAATTCGTTGGTATTGGCACATTATATATTGATCTGTCTAGAGATAAATGTCTGGTAGAATCATCTTGACTTCGTATGTAACTGGGGCTTGCTATTCGTAAATTACCCTGCTCTGTTACTCCTTTATTAAGTGCAATGCTTGTGAAAGGAACGGCCACTGAAAAATGAAATAAATTTGTTATACATATTTTGTATACATTATAACGGATAACGCCTTTAAGATGCGTGTTACAATCATGAAAGTACATCTCAGGTTCGGAATTGGAGTAGTACAGCTCAGTGGCCAAATACTATGTATCATGAATCTTTTAATAAGCGGATCTTTATAATTAAATTATATATAATTTTATAAATATGGATTTTAAAATATGACCGGGATTCTGCAAAATGGAAAATTGTACATTCCCAATCTCGCGGGATACCGCAAATCATTATTATTGTGCCGCAAATACTGAGAATGAAAAATATCTTGTAGGATTATATCATGCCTATTCGAGAGAGAGAATGTGAGTTTTCTCTGTGAAAGCTCAAGAGCTACCTTCTAGTTCTTCTTTCTTCCTTCCATTTACCTTCACTCCATAGTTTCATTTTAGGTAAAGTTTTTGATATTCTTGAACCACGAAACGGCTACACAAAAACGTTTGTGTAGCCGTAGTAGACGAAGCGAAGCAAGCGAGAGAAGTACAGTTCTCTAATATCAAACCTCTACTTCGCTCAAATATAATATGAGCTATGGTTGAATTTCGTCCATTCTGCACTAGAAACAATAAAACTAATACTCACCCACGACATTTAGTAACACAACACATGCCAAAACTTTACAAGCCATTCTCTTGATATGCATGGACTACTTTTGAAATGGATAAACGAAAAACACCGTAATATAAATTCTTCGAGCAAACAAGTGGAAAAAGCTGAACATACATACTTTATTTGAACAGCATAGACGCTTGCGCAAATTCAAGTGTATACTGCGTCACAAAATTAGGAGTGACAAAGAGAATTTTCTATTAAACGGAATGAAAATATTTGCACTTTATAAATATGCTTGATGGTTAATTATGTCATGTTGCTACACGTGAAATGAACTTCCATTATCATATCTCACTTTATTAAGAGGTAGAGCTGCATGCAAATTCGATTTGGGCCTGCACGACCGGGAAGGCGCCTCTCGCTTATACGAAACCGGCGTGTGACAGCTATGCTGTCGTGTTTCATGCGGTGTGTAAGTAGCCGATTGCCCATAGAGAGAGGCGGAGGAAGGAGGGCAACGCACCTGTATAGCCTCTATGCGTATGTTTATGGGCGTCGGTATTCATGAAATGGGTTTGCCCTCTACTATTAAAAAAATATAATGACGTTCACTGAAAGCAGGCAAATACCAGTTGACGCAATATGCGCATATAATGATTATGCTCCGACACAGGAGGCCCCGCCTACATCTAGTTAACTGAAATATCTGTTCCCGACCGCTTGTATTTTAACTAAAAAGGATTTTCCACTAACATTATTTTCTCTCAGTTTTAATGAAAAGAACACCTCGCTGCCTTCGTTGCTGAAAATTCACGAGATTTCTCGCATTTTTCTTTTTAAATATTGCGTTTTGTGTTAGCAAATGGTGTGCTATCATCATCAGAGTTAATACAGCTATGGGCTTACCATTAAAGCCAAGACGAGATTCTCATATACAAGCGAGAGGCGTTAAATAAAATCACATGTACCATAAGTGCCTAAAGTTAATCCGAACCTATTAAAAAAAAGTTTACAACAAGTATACGAAAATACTTTTTTCAAACAAGTTAAATAGCGGAAAATGTAATCATGCTGTAAGGCAACCTTGCACAGGGTGACTGACCCCGGCGTACTCCATACTCGCTATCAGCTGACATAAAGCGTGTACGAAGTGAGAAAAAACTTTGAAAAATTCCTGTGGCTAAACTATTGCTCCGATTCATCTGATTTTTGTTGTGTAGCCTGGAAATGATACGCTGAATATGTGGTTTTATTTAATGCCTCTCGCTTTTATCAACCTTGTATAACTTGTGAAGAAGAGAAATTTCCAAAACGTCTCCATACATACTTACACGAAGCCGGCGTAAAGTGACAGCTGTGCTGTCGCGTGTCGTGCGGTATGTAAGTAGCCGGTGGCCTATGGAGGGAGGAGGAGGAGGAGGAAGGAGGCAACGCATCTGTATAGCTTCTATGCGGCTGTCTATGGACGTCGATAGTCATTTAAATGGCCCCGATTGCTCGTTTGCCCTCTTATGCTATAAAAAGAATACTGTCGTGAAAAACTATGTGTGTGTGATCTCACTGAAACGCCAGTAGAGTTTACTGCACCGGAGTAAGAAGTTCTTCTTAGTTTACTCGTAGTTTTACTTACTTAGTTCTTTATTAGTCTTTTCTTAGTTTTACTTCTTAGTTGACTCTGCTCCAACATGGTTCCGAAGTAAAGAGGCCAAGGTACCTCATGTTCGCAGGACAACGCGCAATGTCGCCAAAGTGACAGCTGCAATTGTGCATTGACGTTTCGTACCGATTGTTAGTTTTTATGGCCCATAAGATGGGGGAAGAAAAAGAAGACAACATCGTTTCATTACAATTATGCTAATAAGATGTTTATGCTCGTCTGGGCCAGATAATATAAAAATAAAACTGTTAGGTAATGCATTTTAATTGAAATTTTGTACTACTACTACTAGATACATATTATACACCTATAGCAATAAAAAATAATTAAATATGTAGTTTAATATTTACAATTATTATATTAGTTAGTTGAAAATACCTACACTGACTATGACGATATATATCATATACATTTTATCCAATTTACATAAAGTTACACTCTATAGGTACAAAACTCCAGCAAGCTCTTAGATATAGATAACTAGTATTTTGTACAATATTTCGCACCTTTATTAAAACAAATAAATAAACCCAAAAAATCTATTTTGTGAGAAAATGCAATCAAAGTTTTGCCACGTTAGTTATCACAATTAAAAAATTAATAAAAAATATATAAAATAAGTTTGTTTAATTCTAAAACTAATATAGGATAGTGCGATTCATAAGTCTTAACTTGTTTAACATTATTATGAGAAAAATTTTTTAGGTTTAACTTTAACTTTGTCTAAAAAATTCCTAATTATTTCACTTTATGATAAAATATTTAAAAGAAAATGTTTAATTGTAGTGTTTTATTCATTTATTATATATAATTATTGTAGTTTATAAATAATAGGAAATAATAGATAGTGTTTTATTTTTATTTATGCCTATTTTAAATAAAACGCAGAAACTAGTCATCTAAACAATAACACACAATATAATTAGTGGTATGAGATCTTTTTTAAACTTTTGGTAACTAATAGCTTAAACTAATTTTTGTACAAAATGCCATAATAGTTTCACTTAATTTCTTTTACACGCGAATTTAAATAGAAACGATAATTGTAATAAAAATTAAATACCAAATGCAGATGTTTGTTTACCCCTTTTAATTGGCTTGTTTATGTTAAAAATTAAAACACATTATTATAAAAACTTGCAAAACGGATGTAATTAAACCTTTGGTGATTAGCTCCTTTAAATCCTTTTTATTTGTACCTAAATCTTGTATTCCTGTGTAAGTAAGCCTAATGAGTTTGTAATTTAAAAATCTGGTACGATTTTCTTTAATAATTTTTAAAACTTTTATTTCATTCTAATTATCATTTTCTCCTCCAGTATATAGTATAGTTATATCCCCATTCGTTTCGTAGGGTCTTCCAATCACAAAATTTATTAAAAATTTGATTCGTGTACGGTCGGGGGGTTTGCGTGTCTCTATGTTGCCTAAGGCTATGCCGGACAAGGCTACTCATACCGGACTGGCTTGGGTCCTCAGCTGCAGAATCCTCCAGCCATCCCTCTGAATCAGCAGATGGCGACGTGGACTGGAACGACCGGCGAGGCGTACTGCTTTGGAGCATTGGGGCCAGGTTTCCGGGTGGGAACCTGACCCCATTACACGGTTCCGACGTTAATATAGGGACTGTTCAGAGGCAGCTGTACAGTCTCCAAGGAGGAGAAGTCTGGCCTTCTCACCGAAGCCAGCCTGTCGCTGGAGGGATCCTGTTTCTTGTAGATTCGGGACCATCCAATTACAGCGGCTGAATGCACATTTTTGCAGGCCGCTTTTAATTTTCCATGACTTATCAATTCAGTAATTATATTTATTGGAATTAAAACAAGAAGTACATGAATCGCTTCGATCTTTTTTAGGCTTATAAAATGCTATGTTAAATGTTTGAAATATTTATTAGTAAGTTATATAGGTACCGGCGTCTTTATTGAAGTAAAAGTTATATAAGCGCGCTTGACATAACGCTCTTACTTACATAGAGCGTTACAAATATCACACACCGGGCGAGGCCAATGGAAGATGTCATTTAAATTCAAAACTCAAATTCTATTAAAGTGTTTTTTTTAGGGTTCCGTGTCTCAAAGAGACAAAACGGAACCTTTATAGGATTGCTTTGTTGTCCGTCCGTCTGTACGTCTGTCAAGACCTTTTTCTCTAAAACGCGTGAAGGGATTAAGCTGAAATTTTTGTCAAATACGGAGGTCAGTTACGTCTTGATGCCTACTAAATGTGCGCCGCAAAGCGCCTATTAGGCGGTTGCGGCACACATTTAGTAGGCGCCTTACAGTTGTAAGTTGATAATGATTTTTCTAATGATCTGCATATAATTTAGTAGTTTTCAGATTTATTCCTATATATGTGCTATAAGTTCTTACTTCTTGCCAAATTTCACAACTTCAGGTCAACGGGAAGTACTCGATAATTTTTGGTTTTCGACAAAATACGTTTTCATACAAAATTTGTGCATAATTGTCTATAACTTTTTATTGCGTTAACTTAGAAGTGTGATTTTTGTCAACTAAAACGGCAGGCGTAAAGCTACAATAATTGAAAACCATGCATTACGTTTGGATTGTTCTTCCCATTCATACGGAACCCTCGATGTGCGAGTCGGACTCGCACTTACCCGGTTTTTTGTATTTAAAAAATAAATATCAAATGACATGTTGTTATTGCAAATACGGTAATGAACTTGTGAAGTGAATTAATAATTAAGTTTTACTTAAGTTGTGTGGTCTTTTTTATTCGATTCCTATTGTAGTTGTTTGAAATCCTGGAATAAATATTTAATAGCTTTGCTACCTTCAATATATTGCCTCTATAACTGTCACGCCCGATTTTCTCTAGTAGTAAAATCAATAGACCCCCAACACATTAGCGAAGACGTCGATAAAACAATGAAGACAAACGTGGAGGCCATCAGGATGGGAATCGGTTTAAGCCACCTTCGCAAAACGCAAAACCAGAAGGTGGCTATAGAGTGCGACAGAGAACCAGAGTGCAATACTTTAAAAGAGGGCCTCAAAAATAACATCAAAAAGCTGACAGGCCAGGCCAAGTCGCAAAAACCCACAGATTAGACTTAGAGGAGTTACTAAAGATCTGACAAATGCTCAAATATAGAAAACCAGAAGACACAGTAAAACAGTACGGCAACCTTATAAAAGAAATACCTGCAGAAAATAGGCAAGTCAAGATCCTCAGAAGGATAAATATGGCCAATAGGGAAGTTTGGGGTGTCATACTATAAACCAGCCCTGCAATCTGGAGTAGCGTCATGGACCGTAACCTCCGCATAGGCTACCAGCTGCTCGTAGCAATGGACCAAACACCAGTGAAGCAGTGTTACAGATGTCTGGGCTACGGATATCGGCAAAAGATTGCAGAAAGGAAGTCATCTGTGGAGACTCTACCGGGCCCCACGACGCTAGAGACTGTTAGCTCCCCACCGACCAGTTGAGATATCAACTGCATTGCATCACAAAAGAGAAGACATTCTAAAACAAATAAAAATGGGCTAAATTTCTAATTATTTCTTTCTTCAAAGGAAACTAACTTAAATAGATTTAAAATATATCTAGTTTTAATAACACTAAATATAAATAATGCCAAAAGCTAACACTTTTCTCATAAAGAAATAATATAATACCATAATAAAACCTAATCCAGTCCCATCTTGGTTCTATAATATTAAAATACAGCACTAAGTTGAAATGAAGCGGTAAATTTAGTAAAATAATTTCAATAACATTGAAATAAGTCAAACTAGTCACGGAGTCAACCAAAAAATTTTACTCGTGAAGTGAAACAACTATGACAATCTTTTATGACAATATTTACTTTTGGTATAAAATATTAACAAAAATATTACTCGTCTATAAGTCTAACAGTGACAGTGAATTATTTTCTATTATTACGCTACTGTCTAAAAAAACTAAAGTGTACCTCTGAACGAAGCCAGCACATTACTGAATTTGATCACTTTTCTAGAATCTGACATACCTCAAGTTTTTGTAAAAAAGAGATGGACTTCATTTATCTTCCTCATTCTTGTCGTATCAAAATGTACAGGCATTGTGATACGATACGCATTTCGTTGCGTTATTTTGGTTTATGATAAAAACTCAATTTGGCAGATTTTTAAATTATTTTTTTTTAAAGGTGCGATTTGTTCTACGACGTTTCATAACTCACAAACTTTTCTTCATACAAAAAATATACAAAAAAAATTTTGCCCGAGCGTTATAAGTGCATAGTATTATTATTATAAGATCAACAGTTTTATTTAAGGTCAACAAACTCGAGACGCGTGCGGCCGAGGTACGCGAGAGTGTGGTTGGTTGTCCCCATGCGTGGGCGCGCAGGTCTTTTGAGGTAGTATGATTACTTTGTATGTTCAGATAGCTAATTTACATATTTTTTGTTTGCTTATTGTTTACTGTAGATAAAGTTATTTACTCTAGGTAAAGTATGAAGGGAATGTGTCACAGCGAATATGCTAAATTAAAATTTAATCATTCACTAAAATCTCCACGACATTTAAGATGCCTACAAAGCCCACGAGCAACAATTGGTATAAATTTTATTACTAATTTCAAAAGTAAAAAAAAATATTGTTTTTGAAAG
>LUGF01049209.1:41010-54583 GCA_001625245.1 Calycopis cecrops | reverse complement strand
CTTTGACTACGGAACCCAAAAAACGTCCTCAAAATAAAAATAAAATGGGAAAATATTTTTAATAAATTAATTATTAACGCATGAATAATATGAAATTTAAAATTCTTTATTAACAAACAATATCACTGCGGGAATCGCGACCATAATGTAACACGAACGGTCGCTACCGGTTAAAAAATACCCAGTTTACCCCAAAAAAACCGGCTAAGTGCAAGTAAGAGAACCGAATCGGAATTTTGACTTACTTTTTTAACATAAAAAATATATAGACATATAGAACATATCATATAAATAGATTGCTTATTTCAGGGTTATACTTTGAAAAAACTTTCTTTAAAAAATGTTAATATAAAATACGTTAAAAGTTGTATTGTAAGTAAAAATATGTTATTTTGATTTAGTATTAAATTATTTTTTTTAAGTATCTAAATTGTTTAGCGCAAAACATATGATTTTCGGTATGTTTTCTAAAAAAAAATTAAAATATAATTGATAAAATATATAGGTATATTATGATATTATTTAATCAAAAATACAATATAATACTATATAAAAAATTATGTCATTAATATTTTCATCTTTTTACTCCAACTTGTAGCAAAAATCTACTGGGTATTTTTTACCCGGTAGCGACCGTTCGTGTTACATTATAGTCGCGATTCCCGCAGTGATATTTTTTGTTAATAAAGAATTTTAAATTTCATATTATTCATGCGTTAATAATTAATTTATTAAAAATATTTTCCCATTTTATTTTTATTTTGAGGACGTTTTTTGGGTTCCGTAGTCAAAGTATTAGTTGAATCTTTGTAGGTTGATGTAGGTATTTTGTAAACCGCTATTCGAATTTAAAATAAAAATAAATAAATTAAAAAGAAATGGGGGGACACTCCATACATAGAGCTGAATCTAAAAATATTTTTTCATCCAATCTGTACGTGAGGGTTGTCCATAAAAAGGTCTTTAAAAATGACATTAAGGTCACTAAAACCAATTTTTATCAAAATCAATTGTTTGAAAGATAGACGCTTCCAAAGTGGAAAAGTGAGTGTCCCTCCCCCTCCAAGTTTTAAAATAAGAGAGTGAGAAATCTAAAAAATATATATGCTGTAGATGTTAAAGGAAACTTTCAACGAAAATTGGTTTGAGTGAGATATCGTTATTAGTTTTTAAGATATTCTAAAAACATTTTTGAAACTTCAAAGCCTGGCAACCCTTATCCTTGACCATATTTTCTTAGGCAACCCTATACTATTTAACTCGTTATAATTTTTCTTACAATTTAATATATATACTTCGTGGTTAACAGATGGTATACATCGTGGTTAACAGATGGGTGCAATTACCACCAAAAAATAGGGTTTTAAAATTTAAATTAAACATAGCCTTGACCATTTTTTTAATGGCAACCCTCTTGGTAAAAGATAACAAACATATTTAATTTTCAAAAATACAATTTTCACCTGGTTAACAGATGGGTGAAGGTCGTTCTTACTTCGTATCCTCTACCATTAGTTAATTCATTATTTTTAGACGTCATTGGTGATGGAAAGCTTAATTATTGGTCAAAGATGGAAAACAAAAATATATAACGTATAGGGCTAAAAAGCGTACCCTGTATCCTTATATCTGTTTGAAACCTTCGATTGTATTGTAATATTCTTTATTAAAAATTATAAATAAAAAAGTCATTCGGTGTAATAAAAGAGATTAAATATGTAAAATTGAAAGGCTAAGGGCTAACGACAATAAATATATAAATACTTTATGAGGTACATAGGTAAGTGCAAAGCATATTAATTTTGCAGTCGCATTAGACATGATTCAACGTACTCAAATATTCCGTATCCATATTTGCGTCATTTGTTTCGTTGTTTTTTGATACTAACATTTTATATGATGTAGTATCAGAACTAAATGTATCGGTGCATAATGTACCGCCAGTAACAGTGGTAATCGTTGTATTAGGTTTATCAAAATCATGCTTTATAGTATTATTCATTATCAAGAATCTAGGTAGTTCTGTTGTTTCATTTACATAGTACTTGACTTCAGAAGTTTTTTTTTTACCTTTTTTTGTCGTATTACTAGCGTCCGTTACATATTTATCTAAGATATGTCTTTCTATATCACTTTTTGTAGCATGATTTAGTAAAATATTTTCCAATTTATTAATTCCTAAAGAATATAATACAATATTTGAGTTATTTGATATAGTTAAGGCTTTGAATATATACACGTCTAGATGGAGCATTTCAAATAAACATCGCAAAGAAAACGTCTCATTTTTCGCACAATGTGTGAGTGACAGTTATGTACAGATTGTTTTAAAACCGTCAATGTGTGCGTGTAAACGGATACCAACAGCATAAAAAATTACCCTAAATATTGTTACTAAATCATGAGGAACTAACAGCAAACAAAAAAAGAGGAATATATAATATATATATGAATATATGGTCTATATAGATTTTTTTAAAGAATGTATGTTAATTATTATTAAAAATAAATTATGATTTTTTTTATCCATTAGAGAGAGAGTTTATTATTATTATCAATGAGAGGATTTCCGAAGGTAGTTTTAGTTTTATAGATCGCTATATAAGTATTAGAATTTTTTTACTTGATAATAAGACTCCAAATATACTATAAGAAGCAGTTTTATTTATTTACAGTCAGTGTTACATAATATAAAATATACTAACAATACTTATAATGACGTCTTAAGTTTACGCGAATGTTGCACATTATAATAAAGTTATTTAAACGGCCTCGCGGATCATCCTTGGATGGAATCGGTGTTATTTAGCGAGGATTTGTACTTTATCAAATCTTATATCTGATGACCAGGCTGGCGCAGTGGTGCAGGGCTCGGATAAGCGGAATATATTGCGCCAGGGGTCGCGGGTTCGAATCCCGCCTTGGTCATTGATGTTTATCTATGTATTATATGTATTTTTCAGTAATAAAAATCTTAAATATATAAAACTTCTTAAATTTATAAAATATATTTCCATTGTCTAGTACCTGTAACATAAGTCCTTACGGTACTTAGCACGGGGGGTAGAATATCGTAGTGTGTAGACTTCACTGCTATATATTAAAAAAAACTTCCCTTTAGTTTTGGAAAATTACCCTACTTTTCTAGTGACAACACCGTACCACTAGTAAATTGTGAAATTAATATTCGTATTTTCTTAACAATACGAGTACTTACGTAAATTTAAAAACTAACCGGTGAAATAAGATCTTCTATTTGTTATCAGATTTTCCTGCATGGTAATGATACAGTTGAACAGAACAAACCGGCATATTTCTTTTTTTATTGAGAGCTCAGAATCGCGTTACGGTCTAGATGACACTGACTTAAGCGAAGAGCGTCTCTACTTCATATAGTAGAGACGTTTTACGGCGCTTTCAGGTGGTTGATGCGGTATCTAGACGTGTATATAATCAAAGAGTTAAGGTACCAATAACTTCTTTATCTAAATTTAAGGTATCATTACCTGCATATATTGGTTTATAATTTATTGTTTCTTCCGATTTGTTGACAGTGCTTCTATTTGTATATATAGTCGTATTTGATGATGAGAATTTATCAAATATAATTGGATTTATTTCTTTTACATAATTAAATTTTCCAGTTTGATTTCTTTCTTGTTTCTTTTTTTGTAGTTCCTGTTTTGTTGAATTTGATTCCATTTTCATGATTGTATTATTAGGTTTTTGTACATGTTGTGTAATATTAGTAAAACGGCTTTGTGTGATATTCAATGAATGAATTGGAATAGAATCTTCAAGCTGTTCAGTTTCAGTGAAAAAAGGAGGGCTTGTCGCTGACACATTTGGAATAATAGATTTATTTCGAGCAAAATCAGACGGCTGTAAATTTGCGTTTTTAAAGATTCCTCTAAAAGAGTTTTTAAAAACAAGTAAATCTTTTGTTTTTTTTTTATGAAAATGAAGTAAATCTTTTTTTTTTAAATTTGATTGCAAACTCTGATCATCAATAGTCGATGACAGATTATTCATGCTGATTAAATAATCGAAAGCTTCAATATTCTTGCTTCCATCTGAAATGTTAAATTTAAGGGTAAGTACCTTAGTTTAACTCGAAAGATTAACGTCATATTTTAGTATTTTAAAAAATCAAACCTCAACTCAAAATATTATAATGACGATAAAAATTACAGAGTACGTAGTTAATTCATTATTTTTAGACGTCAGGTGATGGATAGCTTAATTATTGGTCAAAGATGGAAAACAAAAATATATAACGTATAGGGCTAAAAAGCGTACCCTGTATCCTTATATCTGTTTGAAACCTTCGATTGTATTGTAATTTTCTTTATTAAAAATTATAAATAAAAAAGTCATTCGGTGTAATAAAAGAGATTAAATATGTAAAATTAAAAGGCTGAGGGCTAACGACAATGAATAAAAGAAAACTTTATGAGGTACATAGGTAAGTGCAAAGCATATTAATTTTGCAGTGGTATCAGATATGATGTGACGTACTTAAATATTCTTTATCCGTATTTGCCTCATTTGATTCGTCGTTTTTTGATACTAACATTTCATATGATGTAGAATCAGTACTAAATATATCGGTGAATAATGTACCGTCAGTAACAGTGCTATCCGTTGTATTAGGTTTTTCAAAATCATGCTTTATAGTATTATACATTATCAAGAATCTAGGTAGTTCTGTGGTTTCATTTACATTGTACTTAACTTCAGAATTATTATCTTTTATTGTAGTAATACTAGCGTTCGTTACATATTTATCTAAGCTATATTTTTCTGTATAACTTTTTGTAGCATCGTTTAGTAAAATATTTTTCAATTTATTAATTCTTAAAGAATATAATACAATATTTGATTTATTTGATATAGTTAAGGTACCAATAACTTCTTTATCTAAATATAAGGTATCATTAACTGCATATATTGGTTTATAATTTATTGTTTCTTCCGATTTGTTGACAGTGCTTCTATTTGTATATATAGTCGTATTTGATGGTGAGAATTTATCAAATATAATTGGATTTATTTCTTTTACATAATTAAATTTTCCAGTTTGATTTCTTTCTTGTTTCTTTTTTTGTAGTTCCTGTTTTGTTGAATTTGATTCCATTTTCATGATTGTATTATTAGGTTCTTGTACATGTTGTGTATTATTAGTAGAACGGCTTTGTGTGATATTCAATGAATGAATTGGAATAGAATCTTCATGCTGTTCAGTTTCAGTGAAAAAAGGAGGGCTTGTCGCTGACACATTTGGAATAATAGATTTATTTCGAGCAAAATCAGACGGCTGTAAATTTGCGTTTTTAAAGATTCCTCTAAAAGAGTTTTTAAAAACAAGTAAATCTTTTGTTTTTTTTTTTTGAAAATGAAGTAAATCTTTTTTTTTTAAATTTGATTGCAAATTCTGATCATCAATAGTCGATGACAGATTATTCATGCTGATTAAATAATCGATAGCTTCAATATTCTTGCTTCCATCTGAAATGTTAAATTTAAGGGTACCTTAGTTTAACTCGAAAGATTAACGTCATATTTTAGTATTTTAAAAAATCAAATCTCAACTCAAAATATTATAATGACGATAAAAATTACAGAGTAGTTAGTTAATTCATTATTTTTAGACGTCATTGGTGATGGATAGCTTAATTATTGGTCAAAGATGGAAAACAAAAATATATAACGTATAGGGCTAAAAAGCGTACCCTGTATCCTTATATCTGTTTGAAACCTTCGATTGTATTGTAATTTTCTTTATTAAAAATTATAAATAAAAAAGTCATTCGGTGTTATAAAAGAGATTAAATATGTAAAATTAAAAGGCTAAGGGCTAACGACAATGAATAAAAGAAAACTTTATGAGGTACATAGGTAAGTAAGTGCAAAGCATATTAATTTTGCAGTGGTATCAGATATGATGTAACGTACTTAAATATTCTTTATCCGTATTTGCCTCATTTGATTCGTCATTTTTTGATACTAACATTTCATATGATGTAGAATCAGTACTAAATATATCGGTGAATAATGTACCGTCAGTAGCAGTGCTATCCGTTGTATTAGGTTTTTCATAATCATGCTTTATAGTATTATTAATTATCAAGAATCTAGGTAGTTCTGTGGTTTCATTTACATTGTACTTAACTTCAGAATTATTTTTTTTTGTAGTATTACAAGCGTTCGTTACATATTTATCTAAGCTATATTTTTCTGTATAACTTTTTGTAGCATCGTTTAGTAAAATATTTTTCAATTTATTAATTCTTAAAGAATTTAATACAATATTTGAGTTATTTGATATAGTTAAGGTACCATTAACTCCTTTATCTAAATTTAAGGTATCATTACCTGCATATATTGGTTTATAATTTATTGTTTCTTCCGATTTGTTGACAGTGCTTCTATTTGTATATATAGTCGTATTTGGTGATGAGAATTTGTCAAATATAATTGGATTTATTTTTTTTGTATAATTAAATTTTCCAGCTTGATTTCTTTCTTGTTTCTTTTTTTGTAGTTCCTGTTTTGTTGAATTTGATTCCATTTTCATGATTGTATTATTAGGTTCTTGTACATGTTGTGTAATATTAGTAGAACGGCTTTGTGTGAAATTCAATGAATGAATTGGAACAGAATCTTCATGCTGTTCAGTTTCAGTAAAAAAGGGAGTGCTAATCGCTGATACGTTTGGAATTATATATTTATTTTGAGCAGAATCAGACGGCTGTGAATTTGCGTTTTCATAGATTCCATCAAAAGAGTTTTCTAAAAGAAGTAAATCATTTTTTTTTAATATTGATTGCAAACTCTGCTCATCAATAGTCGATGATGGATTATTCATGCTGATTAAATAATCTAACACATCAATACTCTTGCTTCCATCTGAAATGTTAAATTTAAGGGTACCTTAGGTTAACTCAAAAGATTAATATGATTGACGTCATATTTTAGTATTTTAAAAAATCAAATCTCAACATATAATGACGATAAAATTACAGAGTAGTTAATTAATTTATTATTTTTAGACGTCATTGCTGCTGGATAGCTTAATTATTGGTCAAAGATGAAAAACAATAATATATAACGTATAGGGCTAAAAAGCGTATACTGTACCCTTATAACTGATTGAAACCCTCTAAATATTTTTTTTTTTTAAAGTTATAAAAAAATCTGTCGGTGTAATAAAACGAGATTAAATGTGTAAAATAAAAGGTTAAGGGCTAACGACAATGTATAAAAGAAAACTTTATGAGGTACATAGGAAAGTGCAAAGCATATTAATTTTGCAGTGGTATCAGATATGATGTAACGTACTTAAATATTCTTTATCCGTATTTGCCTCATTTGATTCGTCGTTTTTTGATACTAACATTTCATATGATGTAGAATCAGTACTAAATATATTGGTGAATAAGGTACCGTCAGTAGCAGTGCTATCCGTTGTATTAGGTTTTTCACAATCATGCTTTATAGTATTATTAATTATCAAGAATCTAGGTAGTTCTGTGGTTTCATTTACATTGTACTTAACTTCAGAATTATTATCTTTTTTTGTAGTATTACTAGCGTTCGTTACATATTTATCTAAGCTATATTTTTCTGTATAACTTTTTGTAGCATCGTTTAGTAAAATATTTTTCAATTTATTAATTCTTAAAGAATATAATACAATATTTGATTTATTTGATATAGTTAAGGTACCAATAACTTCTTTATCTAAATTTAAGGTATCATTAACTGCATATATTGGTTTATAATTTATTGTTTCTTCCGATTTGTTGACAGTGCTTCTATTTGTATATATAGTCGTATTTGATGATGAGAATTTATCAAATATAATTGGATTTATTTCTTTTGCATAATTAAATTTTCCAGTTTGATTTCTTTCTTGTTTCTTTTTTTGTAGTTCCTGTTTTGTTGAATTTGATTCCATTTTCATGATTGTATTATTAGTTTCTTGTACATGTTGTGTAATATTAGTAGAACGGCTTTGTGTAATATTCAATGAATGAATTGGAATAGAATATTCATGCTGTTCAGTTTCAGTGAAAAAAGGAGAGCTTGTTGCTGACCCATTTGGAATAATAGATTTATTTCGAGCAAAATCAAACGGCTGTAAATTTGCGTTTTTATAGATTCCTTTGAAAGAGTTTTTAAAAACAAGTAAATCTTTTGTTTTTTTTTGATGAAAATGAAGTAAATCTTTTTTTTTTAAATTTGATTGCAAACTCTGATCATCAATAGTCGATGACGGATTATTCATGCTGATTAAATAATCGATAGCTTCAATATTCTTGCTTCCATCTGAAATGTTAAATTTAAGGGTACCTTAGTAAAACTCGAAAGATTAACGTCATATTTTAGTATTTTAAAAAATAAAATCTCAACTCAAAATATTATAATGACGATAAAAATTACAGAATAGTTAGTTAATTCATTATTTTTAGACGTCATTGGTGATGGATAGCTTAATAATTATTGGTCAAAGATGGAAAACAAAAATATATAACGTATAGGGCTAAAAAGCGTACCCTGTATCCTTATAACTGATTGAAACCCTCTAAATATTCTTTTTTAAAAATTATAAAAAAATCTGTCGGTGTAATGAAACGAGATTAAATGTGTAAAAGGGCTAACGACAATGAATAAAAGAAAACTTTATGAGGTACATAGGTAAGTGCAAAGCATATTAATTTTGCAGTGGTATCAGATATGATGTAACGTACTTAAATATTCTTTATCCGTATTTGCCTCATTTGATTCGTCGTTTTTTGATACTAACATTTCATATGATGTAGAATCAGTACTAAATATATCGGTGAATAATGTACCGTCAGTAGCAGTGCTATCCGTTGTATTAGGTTTTTCAAAATCATGCTTTATAGTATTATTCATTATCAAGAATCTAGGTAGTTCTGTGGTTTCATTTACATTGTACTTAACTTCAGAATTATTATCTTTTTTTGTAGTATTACTAGCGTTCGTTACATATTTATCTAAGCTATATTTTTCTGTATAACTTTTTGTAGCATCGTTTAGTAAAATATTTTCCAATTTATTAATTCTTAAAGAATATAATACAATATTTGAGTTATTTGATATAGTTAATGTACCAATAACTTCTTTATCTAAATTTAAGGTATCATTAACTGCATATATTGGTTTATAATTTATTGTTTCTTCCGATTTTTTGACAGTGCTTCTATTTGTATATATAGTCGTATTTGATGATGAGAATTTATCAAATATAATTGGATTTATTTCTTTTGCATGATTAAATTTTCCAGTTTGATTTTTTTCTTGTTTCTTTTTTTGAAGTTCCTGTTTTGTTGAATTTGATTCCATTTTCATGATTGTATAATTAGGTTCTTGTACATGTTGTGTAATATTAGTAGAACGGCTTTGTGTGGTATTCCATGAATGAATTGGAATAGAATCTTCATGTTGTCCAGTTTCAGTAAGAAAGTTTTCCTTACTTATCGCTGATACGTTTGGTATAATAGATTTATTTCGAGCATTATCAGATAGCTGTGAATTTGCGTTGTTCTGGATTCCATCAAAAGATTTTTCTGAAAGATGTAAATCATTTTCTTTTAAATTTGATTGTGAACTCTGCTCGTCGATAGTCGATGACGGATTATTTATTTTGCTCAAATAGTCAAATTTAGATGATGGATCCATAGATATATATTTATTGTTATATTTCTTGTATATTGATATCTCTTGTTGCTTGGTGGCAGTGGCTTTTATTTCACTGTTAGCATTGGATGATTCTTTTCCTCCACTTCCATTTATTATAAAATGTTTTAGATATCTGTTCTCTATTTTATCTAGATCGTCTTCAAACTGAATTGTCCCATTAGGAAACACTATTATATATTGCTTTGCTTTTGTCTTCGGTTCTAAGATAGTTCGAAGTAGATTTGATTTGGACAAAATATTGTGTAGAGCAGAAGATTCTAAAAAAATAAATTAAATTAATCAAAGATGTTGAGTTAATTTTACATCTCATTAAGACTGGCTGGAAAATAAGCCGTAAGATTTTGACTTCTTATGATTTTTATCGTTGAAAGATAAAGCACCATAGATTTTACCTTCCATTAATCAAAGTCGTATTTCAAAATAGTAAAATATCGAGTTTGGTTGTAAGACTTTTAAGCATAATCACTTGGACAAAAATCGGCTTACGATATTTAGATAATATATGGTATTAATACCATATATTATTATTGAGCACGGATTTAAAAAAACATTTCAAAACGCGTAATTCCAATGCTTTACTGGTAATCAACTAGTTAAACGCTTACCTCGAGTCTGTAATAATTGATCGAATTTCTGTAAAGGTAAAGGTTTCTTATTTGGATCCTGATTTTTTAGAGAATTTACAACATCTTTCGGCATTAGCTATTACCAAGTGTTAATATTTATATTTTGATAATTTTTTTTGAAAATTTAGTTTGGGATTTATTTGGTACCTATATCATGTTGCGCTTCCTGACTCGGTGGTAATTGTAATTCCTTTATACCTTGATGATTATGATTGTTTTGAAAATTAGAATCCTGTACGCCCAATATTGCAGGTCTTTGTGGTGTAACTATTGGGGTGCTATCTCGATAATTAGTATTCAAATTTGTTTTTGTTGGTATTGGCACATTATATATTGATCTGTTTAGAGATATATGTCTGGTAGAATCATCGTGACTTCATGTGTAATTGGGGCTTGCTATTCGTAACTTACCACGCTCTGTTACTTTTTTATTAAATTCATCGCTTGTAAAAGGAACGGCAACTGAAAAATGAAATAAATTTGTAAAGCATATTTTATACAGAGTTAGTTTTTGGTCACTGGCCAAATTTTCAGACTTGGTACAGAATCAAATATACATTCTATTAATGAAATAAAAAAAATAAGAAAAATAATATTAAAAATATTTTTGTCCCATACGAAAATAAATACCGTGTGGGTAACATAATTGATGTGCCGCGCGGTGCAGCGTAGCGGCATCTTTTGATGATGCCGAAAGGCTAGAGCCGACAAGTGCAATGCCGCCGTCCTAACAACACATCCACGCAAAGCGTCACGCGATCGATACCTATTTAAATAATAATTAAGTGTTAATTGTAATTTTTACGCGCTCTCTTTCGCAATTATGTCGCATCAATACTCCAATGATGAATATTACGAAATGATGAGATGTTACATTCTAAGCAGAGAAAGTCTACGATTATCGATCACGACCGATCCCAGAGATTATAGAGGACCGCAAGTTTGCCGAGGCTAAAAATACGCGGGATAAACGCGGGAGTTCCTAACAGATGCACAATTTCAGCCGCCAATCAAAGGTAGCTCGGTCACGGACAGTTCGTCACACCATCACATGCATCGGGTCGTGGCCAGAACACCACAATAACACCAAAGCTTAAAAATGCTGTGTTGGGTTTTTTTCGAGACGAATCCACGTGCCAGTACAAACAAGGCCACTAAACGATTCAATGCTAGCCAACATTATGTGTGGAAGCTGTTACACTCTACAGGCCTGCCATATCATTATCAGCGTGTGCAGGCTCTTCATGATAATAATGAAAGTTCTCAAGACCTTAAAAATAAAATAAGTAGTGCCTTCAATAAAGTTAAAAAGTGATAGAGACACGCAAAATGTATTAAAAAAATAGTTTATGAAAACGTGCTACGTTGTGCATCGAAAGAAACGGACTACATTTGGAACATTTATTAAAATATTAGTGATAAAATATTAGGTAAGTACTGTAGGTTAGATAGTATTTCTTATAGTAACAACATGGGGGCAAACAAGCAGTCGGAGAGTCAGAGATGTTCATGACTACTGACGCCCATTGACGCCCACCTCCATGGGTTGCATATTACACCGCACGAAACGCGATAGCACAACAATCACTTTATGCCGGTCTCGTGTAAGGGTACTTACATAGAGAAGCAGGATACCGGCGCCGACGAAACGGTCGGTCCGAGCAGGTTTCACTCGTATAAAGAAAACAGGCAAATCTGCCCGTAGTGACAATCATGTCATCCACTTCATCGGACGATGATTTAATTCTTATGGAAAATAGTCATTTAAAATGTAGAAAAAAAGAACAGTTAATGTTTCTAACATTAACAAGAGAAAAAAAATATGGAGCATATCATCAATTATTTGAAGAACACTTAATGTATTGTCACTCCTTGATAGAAATTCATATTATACTTGTAAATAAATACACGGTTTTATACTATTTGCACTAATTTAAATTACAATGACGACCGTTTGGGATATCTCATCATCAGATAGGTAGGTATTATCTTCCTACCTGATGATGAGATATTGATAGCTAGGTGTTATCTTCCTACCTGATGATGAGAAAAGTGGAAATAGTATAAAAAACGTGTATTATTTACAAGTAAAATTAAATAGCAATTATGTAATAATATTAGTGCGTTTAATATATTTTCTATAAAGTAATTCTTTTTAAATTTTTTTAAATTTTGGTATTTCTTCATCGATTAAGTATTTGTTTTAAGTTTATTATTAATGTTGAAACACCTCACTCGTGCCGACCCAAGTGCGGCTACATGCTTGCATGCACCGTAACAATGCCAAGTATATTATCATTGATTTGAAAAAAATATAAAGTTAAAACACAAGTCTTATACGAGGATGACACGAGATACCTTGTCCCGCATTTTCAAAATGCAATGGACACCCTACATACCGGCAAATGCTTGAGCCGGTACGAGTCGGCACCGGGAGTCGGTAAAAACCTGCTTCTCTATGTAAGTACCCTAAGCGAGAGGTACCTCCCCGGTCGTGTCGGTCCAATCAGGCTGCATGCAAGCATGCCGTATGGCACTGCCTCTTACAAAGAAAGAAGAAGTTAGCTTAATTATTGTAATAATAAGTCGATTTCAAATATTTGAATACCCTTTAGGGAAGTCTATTGTATAGTAAGTTTTAATCTGCAAAAACAAATATTCTAATATGATGCATGCTCGCCAAACAATTAATAAAAAAAATTAATCCGTTGTTTTTATTAAAATGTTTATTGACCTTAAAACAATTGATATATGATGATGATTACATAATCTAAACATTTAATAAAAACTATTAATTAAAAACAGTTACAATAATTAAAATGGTTACGAATCACAATCAGCTGTTGAGGTCAATACACTCTTCGGGTGCTAATGCGCGTAGATATATTTACGAACGATTTCAAATTGATGTTTGAGAGACAAAATATTTGTAATAAGACGAAAAAATTAAAACACACCCTTGAAATTATGTTTATTACATTATTTTTAATATGGCCGGTGACCAAAAACTAAGTCTGTAGGGTATACATTATAACGTATAACGCCTTTAAGACGATTGTTACTATCGCTGTTCATCCGGGCTTGGAGTAGTACAGTAGGGTGGGTCACTCTAGTATGGAAATTGAGTTTATGAATTAAATTCTAATAGTAATATTATGTTGTATAGTACTGTAAAAAGTAGTTTTAGCTAAAAAACGGATAAATAAACATACAACTTC
>LUGF01049209.1:28510-39941 GCA_001625245.1 Calycopis cecrops | reverse complement strand
AAGGACCTATTGATCAAGTACGAGTTCAACCAAAGCAGCATCGATCCGATGATACCATATGATTCCAATTTATGAGTTAAGATTTTATGTGACACTTTATCGAACGCTTTACTATATATTTATAGAGGCTATACAGATGCGCTGCCATGCTTTCTCCTCCGACTTCCATGGGCCACCGGCTACTTACACACCGTACGAAACGCGACAGCACATCTGTCACTTTACGCCGTCCCTAGACTATAAAAATATATAAAAATAGTTGACGATAGCGTATGCTCGCCACCATATAATTATATAATGACACATAAAATACTCAGTTATTATGTGTTATAATTGGTATAGTCCTCAACCTGTTCTTACATCTTTAACAGTTTTGCCGGTCACGTTTTTGCCACACATATTGTGCACGTGATTAAACTTGTTTTAAATCGAACATTATTATGGTACTTTTCAAAGACGTTAGATTTTTTTATCTTTTAAGGTGGGGGCACTAGGGTGGGTCACTCTAGTATGGAAAAAAAATTAAAGTTTATGAATTAAATTCTAATAGTAATATTATGTTGTATAGTACTGTAAAAAGTAGTTTTAGCTAAAAAACGGATAAATAAACATACATCTTCAGCCCGCGCATGCGCCTCAAAATTATACATTTTTGAAAAAAAAACAGGTATTACTAAATGTCATAGTTCTTTATTAGAAATTACTTAAAATATATTGAAACATAGTAAATATAAAAAAGACATAATATATTAAATGTTTGAAATAAAAAAAAAATAGTGAAATACTTATAAAAGGTTATCAAAAAATTACTTATTTTTATACAAAAAATCCTTCCTGCTATCAAATTTCGGCATAACTTTCCTTGATGCAAGTTTTGCATGAATCATGCCGTCTCTTGTTTTTTTATCACATGCCAACATTGCAGCTTCGGTCACTAACTTTACACTTCGTTCAACCGCTTGTGTATGGCAAGGCAGCCTAATAAACAGCATCCTTTCGTCACCTTTTTTGTCTATTATCTGAATAAGTTGGTCATTCGTTTGATTTCTCAGAATAGGTGGATCAAAGTTGGTTTCTTGCCAGTTTATCAAATCAATGTAACTTTCAGCATCAAAATTAAGTTTAGGCACTTCAAAAGTACGTGGTAGTTTTCCCGTTATAGGTGAATTACGCGCTTTTAGAATTCTTCTAGCTGCTAGTTCTCTTATATGCTTTTCCTCATCTGTTAGCATTGCCAAAAGTAAATTTTCAGGGTGAGCAAAGTATGCGTTTCGTTGTATGACAGGATCTATGACTGCTTTTAATGCACTTGATAAAAATCGCGAACTTTCAATTAATTTCCAAAGGTGCCGTGATCCGTCTTTGCACGACGAGTGTATCTTTATTTGGAACCATACGGGGGCATACACTTTAACAATATATTGAGCCAAAATAACCAAATTTGTTGATGGTGTTGGCGTAGATATGTAAAGACGCAGGATGCGGTTTGCTTTAGTTAACCAACGGGCATGTGACATTTTTCCAGGTGATTTATTCGCTAAGTCATTGGAACAACTTCCAGTAATTACTGCTAAGGTCATTTCATATAAATATTTTTGGTCTGTGCTTAAGCCCTCCGGTTTTAGCGTAGGTAATTGACCTGATGTTGATTCAAATTCAACTAGAACTCGCGTTTCACACTTATCCAGCAATCTACCGATAGGACCATTGTACGTAGATGGACCAGAAGTTTTACCATCCATATAATAAAACAAATGCCTCAAAGGCAATTCATTTAAATGCAGCATGCAAATTACCCATTGCAAAGGTCTCTGTAGTCTTTTTTCAAATAACCTTATGACACCAATAAATTTACCCGTATTCGTTACTGTTCCATCGCATCCAATAGCCAGGAGGCCATCCATACTAATATTTTCGGCGAAAAGAAGAGCTTTTATTGATATCTCAATGGCCTTCGCAGTTCCTTGTGATGGCGTCACATACCCTATATAAATGGACTCTGGTTCTTTAATGACAGAAACGTGTTCTTCAATACCTACTTGCTTGTACTTTTTGGTTCCCTTTGTTCCTTCAGAGTTTTATCTTTCCGTCCATCAAAATATAAAGCCGGCAACTTTAAAGGCGCTTGACTTTTCATAAGCACGTCACGTGTTTTCCTTCTCTCTCTTCGCAATTTTGATTTATCTATTACGATATCTGACGATAGTTCATGTTAAACTGCTGAAGCAATCGCAGCTCCAGCTCGGTCTGATACTCCATAACGGTCACATATTTGCGACAACACCGGTAAAGTTTTCACACATTTTTTATTTTTCATAATTCCTGAGGTAGATGATAAGGGCTCTTCTAAATTTTTGTGTAGCTTTTCCGGAAACGAAAGACACAACTTGTTGATAATACTAATTCTTGTTCTGGTATATTAGATGAATTGTTATCATTTTTCAGACATTTTTTTGTCGAAGCTTGCCTTCGAACAAACTTTTTTTGTAAACTTTTTGTTCGATTGCGATCAATGCCGACGATTATCATTTTCCTCTTACCCCGTTGATCAATCAAAAATTCGTGTTCTTCTTTAGGAACTTTAACTTGTCTAGGACAATTACACTGATTTATTATCTAGCATTTACAGGAACAAATATCGAATAAAATTTCGCTTTGCTGCAAGAACTCAGTTTTTTTCTCAATTGACAACCTTTTCAATGATTTGATGAAATTTTTGCATTTGAAATGATAAGCTTTCAGGAGCTGAATGACTCTTATATGCGATACTACAGGTATTGATGCCTTTTGCCATACTCTTTCAACTTTGTGGGTTACAATTTCAGCAATTTCGGAAAAGGTGGGCTCTTTGTTACTGCCATTTTTAATTTTCACCTGCAGTCTATTCCATTCGTAACATTTCATGACATCCTGGCATGTTGGTAACACATTTTCTTTTATATCTTCTATCGTTCCAAAGATAGGACACTTATATGGCTGTCTATGATTGGACATGATAAAAAAAAATAACTTCCAAGTTCTGAAACAAAAATTGTATAATTTACAATTCCGCAAGTAACTAGCTACTTTGATATATGAAGTCTCTGAATGTACTTACCTAAAAAAATCTTCTTTTAACAAACAACACAGCATAAATAACAAGAGTAACATGTATTTCAATGGAAATAATCAATTACAACATTAAACTATACCCAACGTCAAACGTGTAACCTAAGGTGTAATACTAGGTACTTGAACTTTTTTCTCAAAACTTCAACAGCGTTGCGCGGGCTGTTACACTTAAAATAATTCTATAATATTTTAAAGGGTTTATAACGATACCCAACTACAACATATTTTTGCTATTAGAAATCAATTACTTAAAAAAAAAATTTTTGACCCACCCTATAGTACAGCTCAGTGGTCAAATAGTATGTATGCATAACCCGATCATGATGATCTTTTGATGAGCGGATTTTAATAATTAAATAATACTTAATTTTATAAATATGGTTTTTAAAATATGACCGGGGTCCTGCAAAATGGAAAATTGGACATTCCCAATCTAGCAGGGTCCCGGTATTTGTGCCGTTATAATATGCCTATTCGAGAGAGAGAATGTGATTTTTTTTGTGAAGGTGCTGCTTAAGCGCTACTTTCATATTCTTCTTCTTTCTTTCTTCCATTTATCTTTACTCCATAGTTTCATTTTAAGTAAAGTTTTTGATATTCTTGAACAACGAAACCGCTACACAAAAACGTATCAAACGTTTGTGTAGCCGTAGTGGACGAAGCGAAGCGTGCGAGAGAAGTACAGTTCTCTAATATCAAACCCCTACTTCGCTCAAATATAATATGAGTTATGGTTGAATATCGTCCATTCTGCCTAGAAACAATAAAACTAAATCTCACCCACGACATTTTGGAAAAAGATTTATGTAACAAAAACAGTCAAAATTATAAAACGTTTCTTTGGGCATAAAATATCGTCCCCGGGGACGATATTGAGATCACAACAATCAGTATGAAAAATATTAAGAATACTTAACAACGAACAAACATACGAGTAATACTTATTTCTCTTAATTGTAACATCTAGATTCTAGTCAGTCGTTAATCAGTCTTCTGTATTACTTAAATAAAGCTTACTTTCCAGACAAGTTGCACAAATAAATATAAGGCTTTAGTTATCAACACACACTTCATGCATCCACTGAAAGCATTTAATGCATTTTATTCATTTCTCTCGTTTTTTATGAGAAAAATTTCTCTCACAGATTGGGCATTGAGCGTCATCATTTTCACTATCTTCCTCATCATAAAGTTCAAAAACTGGGTCATCATCGGATGTTTCTTCTTCAGAAGACTGTTTTTTTTTCGTTTCATGGTTTTATTTTTGTTTCTTGCCGTCTTTAATTTTTTAACGCTCCTGGCTCTTTTATTTCCCGTCATCACTTTTTCATTCTTATCCTTTCCCTCTTTTCTGCCTAAATAATGTTTATTTTGTGTGGTGAAGCCTTAACTACCATTGGTTTACCGCGTCTAGTTGAAGCTGAAGGTGGTTTAATGACTGGAACTAGTTGTAAATCTGCTGGAACTATAAATGAGAATGAAAAACTTCCTGGTCGCGATAACAGAGCTGTTTTTAGTCTTGAGCTAGAAGTCAAAGGTGACAACGGAGTTCGTGTTGGGGACTATGCTCTTGTAGGAGTGAACGGTGACAACAGAGGTGTTTGAGATATTGTACTTGTAGAAGTAGAGGATAATGAGACTTCGGTTGCGGAAGATGTTGCATCGTTTGAAGAAGGAGCATGTGGTGAATCATCAAATATATTTTCGTTAAGTGGTAAGTAATATTCCAGTTTTTCGAAATCCATTTACTGCTGTATCAATCTTGCAGGCTTTAGCAAAAGCTTTCCCAAATATTCCAACTTGGTAATGGGTGACCACCCGCCGTGAATGATTTATCAGCCAATTCTCTATTTGTTGGGCATAATACGTTTCAGTGGCAACATGAATGATACATCCAAAAGTTGCATGCGATCAGTTGAATGTGGAGTAAGACAGATTATAGAAACACCACTTTCACGGGCAATATCAATTACGTCTAAATTTCTTGTGTAGCTGTAATGCCATTTAAATCTAGCAAAACAAGGTCTTTCTTTGAAGGTTTACATAGGAACACAGTGTTTAAGCCATTTTGCAAATAGCTCAGGCTGGATCCAACCAGAGGGATGACATCCATTTATGGTGTCTGGAGGTGTTATATCGAGTGAGTTACTCGAGCTTTCATGTTTTTCCTTGGAAATACCACCAAAGTAGGAATAAATCGACCAGCAGCTGACATACAAGTAACAACAGTTATTAATGCTCCTCTTTCAGCAGAGGACAACTTGTGAACATCTCTTTTACCTTTTATAGTCAACCTTTTTCAAACTTTATGCTGAACCGTGCTGATTCCAGTTTTATCGACGTTAAATATTTTATTTGGGTTGAAGTTAATCTTTAGCATTTCGGGTTTTAATAGATGAAAATAAGTTTTAACGTTTTCTGCTGTAAAGCCATTACACGAGTACGAGATAATGATTCTGCCTTACGAAATGATCATGCAGGATGACGAGCCTTAAATAACTTCATCCATTTCTTGTCTGCTTTCATTTTAGGTTAAGTAAATGTGTGGGGGATATTTTATCTAATTGCTAACTGTAAAGCCAGTTGCAGTAATGCTATAGTAATTCTTCTCCATTCCAAACAATACTTTACCAGCTCTTCTTCTAATTCTACCGGTAAAACTGGTTTCCTTTCCATTTTTCCAGAAAGTAAATTTTCAACCGATTGTTCTGTTTTTTTTTGTGCAGTCTTTGAAAGTAGCTCTTAGGACTTGAAAACTCTTTGATGTCTTGTTGTAACCCGTTTCTTTTACTCTTAAAGCTTCAACAGCTTTCTTCATTGCTTCAGGGTCCCACGACTTTCTTTTTGGCATCTAAAAAATTTTAAAAAATTAATGAATTAAGTAAAGAAAATAAATTAAAAAAATATATGATTACCCAAATATTATTATATAACAATATTTGGGTTCACGTCGGAGAATGAAATTAGGAATATGCTACAAAATAGATTAAAATTAATATCAACAGAAAACCTTAGATCATATTATAGTAATCTAAGACAGAAAACGCATGTCATAACTCCAATATTTTTTAATCTATTTGAATCACATGAAGTAACAAATTTTACAATAAAATTTTCAGTTCATGAAGTCAAGCATAACAATTTTTGTAAATTTTAACAATACTCCAATAAAAAACTTACTTTTGGCAGTTTTTTCTTTTTTTCAATATTTTTTCAAAGAAGCGAGATATCGCTCTCAATTCTTCGCAAAGGCCGACTGACAGGGGCCCCTTTAAGTTAGTGACACGAAATCTAGATGGCGTTAGTTGGCTGAGGAGTTATGAAGGAGGACGATGTTAGGCTCGGGGACGAAATATGGCGAGTGTGCATGTGAGCATGCTCTAGGTGCATGCAAATTTAATTTAGGCCAGCACTACTGGGGAGGTGCCTCTCGCTTATACGAAACCGGCGTGTGACAGTTATGCTGTCGCGTTTCATGCGGTGTGTAAGTAGCCGGCGGCCCATGGAGAGAGGCGGAGGAAGGAGGGCAACGCACCCGTATAGCCTCTATGCGGATGTCTATGGGCGTCGGTAGTCACGAAAATGGGTTTGCCCTTTACTATAAAAAAAAATATAATATGAATTTCAAAACCTGCTCGTCTCGCTTAATGAGCGATTTTAATCATATTCAACGGTGGAAGTTAGTGAATAGGCTGATGACAAATGAGGTAAATTATGTGATATAAAGGAAGTCGCTTCAGGAAATTTCCAGAACAATTGCTACCTATTAGGGAATCCTATGTTATGGTTGTCATGTGTGAGTGGGAATCCTAAGTCATGGTTGTATATTTAAGGGGGTTTTTTAGAGAGAGGTATTGCAGGCAACGCGTCTTTTGATGACTACATAACTACCGACGCCTACAAACATCCGCAAATAGGTTATACAGTCAGTACTGACTTCATTCAGCCCGCGGAAACCCTTCCGCCAGGTTCTGAGTTGCAATGGCCCACCTGACGCACACTCAACTGTCTTCGGACAGGAGTGGGCCGATGCAGGACAAGCCTGGTAAGATGGGGCAATGCCACTAGGCCGGAGTGAAACTGCGGTGCTCGAGACCAGGACATGTCCCATCTTTTGTCCTGTCCTCTGTGCCCTACCAACTGCACTAAAGCCGACCTCATGCAGGTGTCAGACGCTGGCCTTTCCGTAGCAAATCACTGGTCCGGCAAAATCTAATTTTTAATAATTTTAAATATTTTAGTGTAATTAGTCAATTTAAATGCTGCAATTGACACGATGGAAGAAGAAGTCATGCCTGCCCATTTCGGCTGCAAAGCTACGTGGCTTGATGCACTATCTCTCCGACATACATAGAGAGCATGAACATAATCTTACACCCAAAAATAACCCACAACCGCTCGGGAAGATAGGTTTTTGAGTGACAACCCCACGCTGGAAAGGCTTATAAGACAAAAGTTTGTCAAATTCCATGGGGGACGTGGTCACCCACTAAACACTAATATATTCGGCCGCTTTATTATACACGCACACAAAAATAAGAGTACACATTAGTAAGAGGTAGTGCCACACTGTATGCTTGCATGCAGCCGAATCGGACCGGCGCGACCGGGGAGGTTCCTCTCGCCTGCACGAGACCGGCGTAAAGGTAACTGTGCTGTCGCGTTTCGTGCGGTGTGTAAGTAGCCGGTAGACCATGGAGGTGGGAGGAGAGAATAGGACAGCGCATCTGTATATCCTCTATGCGGTTGTCTACAGGCGTCGGTAGTTCTGAAAATGGCTCCAACTGCTCGTTTGCCCCCCTATACCGAAAAAAAAAACACTAGCTTATAGTTGCATAGCATTGAAAATATGAAAATATTCTTTATTGCGCACATTGTAAATAGTAAAAGCAATACAGTACATGTTACAGTATGGATGCACACAAAGGCGGCCTTATTACTTTACAGCAATTTCTTCCAGGCAACCTTAACTTAGAGGATAAATTAAAATTACATGGAGGTGGTGCACAGTTTAAAAAGAAAATTAAGTTTATATATTCTATATACATAGTGAATAAAATAAATATATAAATATAATATACACTAATATATACAAACATATAATATATATAATTATACAAATGAAATATACATACATAAATAATATTTAACAATAATATTAATTAAAATAAATAAATGTATACAATCTATGAACATTAATAATATCATTAATATGGATATTTAAGTTTGACAGCTTAAGTAATGATCTTTTACCATCGTTTTGAAGCTAGTAATAGTTTAGTAGCATTGTGTATCTTCGAAATGAACCAATCAATTGCGAGTCTTATTTTTTAGGTATGCATATAATATCTAAAAAAAAGGTTTCTAACATTATGTACGCGACTGCGGGCCTCGTAGAGGGGATATTGGAATGGAATTGGAATGGCCCCGGGCAAATGTCCGGGGCTTGGTTTTCCCGATGAAGAGTTAGTACTTTTCCAGAAACATACTCAATTCTGAGTAAAAAATATATCGATACATTAATATTTAACCCATTAGAGGTCAAATGACAACTACAAGTAGTTTTTTCAAATTTTGTTTATTTCTATATTTAAGTAAGTGCAAAGCAAAACATAACAAATAAAAATGTGGAAATTGTTGATTTTCATGAAATTTTGGTCTTCACCAATTGCGCTTTTTTTATCAGAGACTTCTGTTGAACACTCGAAAGTCAAAGAATATGAAGGCGCACATTTGCACCAGATTGGGTTCGGATTCGAAGAAGAAGATTGGCGAGCAGCATCAAGTCGTCTTTTTTTGACGCAAGTGATTTATCGTCACTGGCACTGTGCATAGAATCCTCGCTATCATCATCCTCTCGAAATCATCATCCTAAATATTTCAATTGTGCCAGGTACGTCTTGCGGTATGGGACACGCCGCCGTGTCTTCATCGGCACCCTCCTCTTCATCTGTTAATGCACTTGGATCAGGTGGTATAATAGCCAAATCACATTCGTCATCTTCACTATCCTGTAACACAGCTTCGATAGCTTCCTGAAGCCCACGGTAACTAGTTTGAGCCGTAAATCCCTGTTTATTCAATGCAAAGTACCTGAAAGAAAAACCAGTTATTTTAGATACGTATTGGTCAGTGTACTCAACTGAGTACAGCTACGTTTACAAGATTCTAGTTTTATTTTTATATGTAATATATTTAACAGTTTTTAGTATTTTTCTTATACACCTAATTCATCGAAATAAATCGAAATAACACATTTAGAAGCACTAATTACTTGAAAAAATCTAAAATTATTTACTTACTTTGATGACATTTCCGTAACACAACTTCAACTGGCACTTTTTAATAAAAAATGTCAAACTACCCACTTTTTATTTATGAATACACTTAAAGGGTATCACAATGAAGTAAAATAACAAAATACCCCACGCACAATTAACGATTTCTGGAATGTTGAGAAGAAGTATAGCTGTACTCAACTGAGTACAGTGACCTCTAATGGGTATCGATATTTTTTATATTCGTAATTACATTATAATATAGGCTTTTCTATTTGATTCCGTGTCCGTATTCCGATTGGACGGCACGCCGCACACAACAGGAGAAATTGGGAGCAGTACGAATGAGGCTTGCGGATTTAACACCGCCAGCTTCCGGATTCCGGGTTGTTGTTGAGTAATTAATGAAACTCATTTTGGTCCAAGCCTGGACTCAAACTCGGGCATTTTCTATATGTAGTTGAACAAAGTCTTCACTAGACTAAAATGAGTTACGTAAAACTTTTGATGCATTTTGTAAACTAGTACCTATAATCAATATATTGTAACGATGGGATCACCTATTATTTTGGCCATCCGATGCGTCATAAAGATGCGTCAAATTACAGGTAGGTACCATTGCCATGAAATACTTTACAACTAGTTCAAGGAGTTCCGCGGAACGTTACCTATTGTCATAGTACGTGTGTTAATATCATATACATGGTGACCAAAAAGTTAATAAAAACACTTTTAAAATCTTTAAATTTACTAATTATCCAAGTCTTATTAATTAAAATAAGAATAATAATAACAACGTGGGCTTAGCCTGGTAGGTACCTAGCTATAAGCAAATAGCCCACAATAAATTATCGACCAAGTACAAAGTAGACTGATCTTTACAAATTAAAGCTTATAAGACAATAAAATAACAAAATAGTCTGTTTGTTACCTACAAACTTGTATATTTTTTTATGGTACAGGGGGCAAACGAGCAGTCGGAACCATATTTTCATAACTACCGACGCCCACAGATATCCGCATAGAGGCTATACAGATGTGCTGCCCTCCTTTCTCCTCCCACCTCTATGGGCCACCGGCTACGTATGCTAACACAGTTGTCACTTTACGCCGGTCTCGTGTAAGCGAGATGATATGGCTTTAATTAAAAAAAATCAAATTAATAACTGTGAACGAAAACATGCGTAAAATTTAAAAAAAATTTTGCAAAATAAAACAGCACTACCTACTTAGATATAGCTTTCAGTTTTCAACTATTAAAAACGGTAGGTATTAAAATGGCTATCTCGCCTAATGGGTAATTTCCAGTTGAGATTAGGTAAATCGTAGTGGTCGACATTAGAATTTCCAAAACATACAAGTCTTTTACACTAGGATTACCGTCCCATTGGAAATCGGAAGATGAGAATGAGAGAATAACACTTGTGTCCAGCGCCGGGTTCAGGTAGGGGGTTAAAGGGTCTGCAGCCCCGGGCCCGTAAAGATAAAGGGCCTTAAGGTCATATTTGTACTATAAAAGGGCCCCCTTTCTCAACTCCAAGGTCTCCAAGGACCGGGCCCGCCAGAGCTTAATCCAGCGCTGCTTGCGTCTTCGCACAAACTTGTGCACGTAAAATATATCTATCTAATATTATGATGTTATAATATCCGGGGTCGTTTATGCCTCCGAGGTGGCTGAGGCACCGTAAAGTTTTAGTGAAGTGCGATTGGCCAAGTAGTAAGGAGTTGAGACTCCCTACACGAAGTGTACACCTCACCCAGGGTGTTACGATGCGGTGTTACAAATACTATCCTCGTAAAAAAACAAGTTGTAACAATTATAATATATCAGAGTATATTCGTTTACATTTTCGGTTCTTGCGTGAAAAGTAACAAAAAGACATCCATACTCACAAACTTTGGCATTCGTTATAATAATATCAGTTTTTGCTTACGATTTGTGATTGATCATTGCATCATTGCATTCACAGTCGTCAGCTGATCGTGCTCGCGAAAGGTGACGAACGCGTAGTCGGCTATAATGGCGTCTAACGTAGTACAAT